>WJFA01001471.1:0-21213 GCA_009870155.1 Pseudobourletiella spinata | reverse complement strand
GGACGTCCGCTCAGCTCCACACCCACGCATGCCGCCGGACAAAATAACTCTATCCCACACAAACCGGGGCGGATGTAGTGTTGTTATTTAGTTATATTTGGTTTTGTTAGTCCCGTCAATAGTCGAAAAAATTCAAACCAAATAGATTAAAAATCCTCAATGCAGTCTACAATAATTAGCAAACGTAAAACACTAAAAGCACGCCCAAAACGAAGCCGTATCAATGGATATCATAACACCGGATTTTATTTGCTGAGAACATTTGCTAAGAGTAAATTTTCGTGCTCTGATTGTGGTCAATTGACCAATTTTAAAGTTTAACATTTCTGCTCTTGTGCTGCTATGGAATACGATGCTAACGACCGCAAAAAAGCAATAACAAAATGAAGGGTGATCACAATAGCTGAATTTTATTGATAATCCGGCTGACTCAGTTAGCAGATTTTGTTACTAAATAGCAACACTACGTGGTGGGTAGAGAGGCAGTCTCAAGTACACATAACAAATGGCGTTCTCCCAAGTGTGCATGTGTTCATGTGCAAGCCAAGGAGGACACGTTCCACATCCTCCAAAATAAAAAAAAACTCAACTCAATCCCTCCCCCACCCCCACCTACGAGCATGGGATGACTGGAGAAAGTAGACTAGCTGGAGGGGAAATTAAATCCTGATGCTATAGAAATCCTGGGGTAGGCACAAGTATAATGCCGTCATTAGCCACGTCATAAAACTCACTCGTCGTCACTCCACGAACTCACCCACTCGCCACACATCTACTAGTCTCCGGATTCGGGTCATAGAGTTGGAGTAGGCGGTGGAGTGGGTGCCGCCGGCAGGAGAGGCTGCCGGGTCGTCCGGGCTTCTGGAGCGGCTATAAAGGTCGGGGAAAGTGGACCCACATAATTTTAAATGAACCTCCAACATGCAATTTGATAGAGTGGTTAACACATCCAACTCACATACACATTTCACTACTTCAACTATGAACCCACATTCCAGAACAATTCAGGGGTTGCTTACAAAAGGTCAACCGTAAAATCCACCCGCTTCTTTCCCACTCCTCTGCTGTTGCTACTGCTGCCTGAGGGAAAATATCATCTGGAGGGCTATAAAGAGGCTGCCTCACTGGACATCGCACTGCATCGCTCTGAGCGCCAATAGCATGGACGTGTGAAAAAGGGCTTCATTAGGGGATAGGAGGGATTCACCTATGCATCCCAACACCAGAATTCTCAAACACCACTAATCGGAGGGCCCATGTACTTTACTCACTCTCAGACTCTCAGGTAGGACCCTTTGTCCCAGAGGCAAGTGGTACACGAAAGGACTACAGTAGAACCCCGTTTATTCGACCTCCTCGCGTAATACGCGCCGCAATTTTCGCACTAAGGGATTCAAGGTCCTTCTTTATCCGTCCCTTGGTGCGGACACTCTTTAAAAGTGTGGCCCGAAATTCCTCGTCACAGTAGGTGCAGAATATGCAAGTTTTGACTAAAAAAGGCCCAGATACTTGGTCGCAATGCCATCCTTATAGCTATTTCTTTCCCTCCATTGGACTCCATTCATGTCATGCGTTGGGCATAAATGATGCTGATGATAATGATGACTGTAGTATGTATGTTAGAAGGGATGGGATTGGGATGGATGATACGGACTCGGCAGGATCCCAAGTTCTTGTCATCCTCAACATAGATGGACCATGTGATACATATGAGCGGCAATGACTTTGGACCGGCGCCCGATCCTCCGAACCCTTGTAGGCCGGACTAGCAAACGCCCGTCGAATCAATTCACGTGCACACACACGCAAAAACACTCACAAACCCACACACACACACACACAGGCAGTCACACAACTCTCCCGAGTGCCTTCCCCTTCTGGATTCATTAACACTGAAAGGACTCCTCTAATGTACTCCTAGTTTCCGTCCCTGGCAAAGACAGTAAGAGTGAGACTGGAGTGAGTGGCGGTGTGGAGGGAAAGATAGAAACGGGTAGAGAAACAGCGAGGGAGATAGAGCGAGAAAGCAAACAATAGGATAAGTTGACAAGGAGCTTTGCATTACAAACAAACGGGAAGCGCGCCACAGCGGTTCGGCCGCTCCACACACGGATGAGTTGGGCCACCAACTCCTTCCCATCCCTTCAACGCCACTCCCTTTCCCTCTTCTGCATGAAACAAACGTAGTAGAGCCCAAAGGACCGCACTACACATGCACAACACCCGCTCAAGGCCCCACAAACTTTCACCGTACATTAGGCAAAAATTCAATTCTCCAGTTTTCACCGCACGCAAATGTGGGATAGTCTTTCTTAGCTGGCTGGGGTTAGATACGCGGGCGAGTAGGGCAGATTCCCCAACACCCCCGCCCCACCATCCCGTTCACGAATTCTAAATCCAACAAGGAAAAATTTCAGAAAATATAGACTTGTCATCTTCCCGAACTCAACCCCTCAGGCAGTCAACTCCTCCATCCCTAACCCGGCTGCCTCAATGCTCAATTTATTGTAATTAGTTCCACCTCTCATCATGAGGTCGACAACAAAGACCGTCCGCGGGACCGGCAACTGAAACAATATTCATCTCGGACACGAGCGCTTATTGGCTGGGAGATTATTATCCCCTATTATTTCCCATCCGAACTCATGTGTGGTTCCATCCACGCATGCTTCACTTGGTCAAACTCAGAGTGAGCGCTCAGGCTGACTATGTATTATTTCAAAGGCGGTTGGCCCACAACTGATGGATCATCATTGAGTTTCCACATCGCCACTACTATAGAGTAATAACAGCTGTACCAATGTCTCCCCTTTGTTTACCTCCCGCTCTCCGTCACTGATCCCGCAAAGGCTTCTGTCCAGTCCAGAACAAAGGAACCGCGAGCCCCACTCAAAGGGATCGGAGGTTCCCAAATAATAATGAATAGATAGAAGAGGAGGAGGAAAGACGCAGGGAAATGGCGGGGAGAGATGGGGCATTATTATTATTATTATTATTATTATCATCATCGTCATCAACATCATTATCATTATTACTATGATAATATATACAATGTTGGTTCACCGCTGGAGTCACTTATCCTCTCAAACCGTCATCATCATCATCATCATCATCACCAACCACCACCGACATCATCATGCCAACGATGAAGAGTAGTTCACCACTGTGGCCGCCGCATCACCACAAAGCCACAAACCCACCACCACAAACATTGTACTCCCGCGTCGTCGTCCCCCCAGTCAAATGTACACATCCGCATCGGCCATGTCCTGCTCTTGACGGCATAATTATTATTTTTGTAACATACGTCCCACGGGAAGGAGCTACTACTGCTGATGGCTCCAAATCATCCAAGAGAGCTAAATTTAACCCAGCCTATGAGTAATAAGCGGAACAACGAAAGCGCCTTCCAACCATATATATATATATATATATATATATATGGAATGGGAGGGGAGTGAGAGGGAGACAGTGGGAGGTTAACCTTAGCCATTGCGGTACAGGCACCGGGCCCTCTTGGAACTGGAAGCGTGAGCCTTGATGCAGAAAGCCCGGCCCCACCCCTCCAAACAGTTTGTAGTGTGGTACACCATCGCACCACGCACGCATACAAACTCACACAAACACACACACAACTACAGTCAAGGGTACATTATTAAACTGGATGCATATGGAAGGGAGTGAGCCACGGCGGCGTTATGACAGGACGTTTACTCCTCCGAATGCCTTCCATGTGGAGGAATTCCTTTCCCTCACTCCGCAGCTCAACTACTGCTACTACCGCCGAACGATGAACAAACAGTGACAACCAACTGCCATACATTTATTTATTTGCTCAAAAAGTTAAACATGAGCATAACTTTCCCCTAGCGAGAGAGAAAGAGTGAATGAGGGAGCGAACGAGAGAGAGAGAGAGAGAGAGAAAATATAAATACACAAATCACACTGACAAACTGAGAGCCTATTCATTCCCCCTTCCTCGAGACAAGGTCCGAAGAGCTCCTTCCACACTCCTGTTCGTAGTATGAGTCAAAATCCCAATGATGACGATGATGATGCCATGACGCTAGAACAGTGCAGTGGCAAGACTCGAATCATTTCTTCCCATTCCCTCCAATATTCGTTCCTTAGTACTCACTCCTCCAAAAAGCAATTGCACAGCGTGTACCCGCATTTTACTCACATCCCCGTCCCCGAGTCCCAATATAAGTCGAATGGAAAAGCGATGTTGGTCATTTCCGCCGCTGGAGCTGTGTGATCTGCCGACGATGTCGACGTCAGCTTCCACCAGGTTTTAAGTGAATACTTGAAGCGTGTGGCTGTGTGCGCCTGTGACAGTGTGTAGCTCTATCTGTAACAGGGTGTGTCTGTAACACTGTGTGACTACGTGTGTCTATAACACTGCGTGACTGTGTGTGTCTGTAACACTGTATGACTGTGTGTTTGCAACACTGCGTGACTGTGTCTGTCTGCAACACTGCGTGACTGTGTCTGTCTGCAACACTGCGTGAATGTGTGCAACTCTCTGTGCGGCGGGACTTACATGACTTACAGGGGGTGGGTATGTGTGACTGCGACAGTATGTCGCTCATAGCGACTCCCAGTGTATCTGCAACAGTGTGCGGCTGTGTGTGACTGCGTGTCTGCAACACTGTGTGACGGTCCTTAACACTGCGTTCCTCTGTGTCGTTCACAGTGTGTCCCCGAGCCTTTAGCAGTGCAGGCCTGAGTGCTTCTTTAACACTGTGATAGTGTGCCAACTCCGTATGTATAGGTATGCATGCTCCCAATCATAGGCGGTGATGGGAACAGACAGGAAAAGTTAAGCAGACTCTGTGTCACTGTAGTAAATGGGTGCGGGAACACAGCATGCCGCCGAGCCCGGGATGACAGTATACAGGAGGGAGTATCCCAGCAGCACTCTATCACCCAGAAATCGATACCTTCATTCCTTCCACCAACCAACCTTTCCTGCAGCAAACAAATCTCCGTACATACATATAGGTCTACCCTACCCACATACGTACTACTAGTCCCTGCACCCCGTTTCAACATTTCCCTCCCCCCTCAAACCGATGCGACAAGTGTATATAGGGAGGAACAGTGGTAAACGTAGGATCGGGCCGGAGGATATGCAGACTTGAGGAGAAGGACAGGGGAGCTTCTTCTTCTCCTTCTTCCTGAGGGAACTCCACAAGGTGTTTAAGAGGAACAAACAATTTTTTACAATTCCTCCTAGAAAATCCGCCAATAAGGAGCCATCAACCATCCGCCCCACACACCAAATGATCACAATGCGACTTAACCAACAGAAGACATCCACGCATAATCACACACGAACACACACATCCCTAAGCAAACAAAAAACACACACATACAACCGGATCAGTGGATCATCCTCCGTGCAAAGGACAAATGCACTCTTTCTCAATAGTGAGTACTTTTCCGTTGTCAGGAGAATCCAACTCACTCCCGCCCCCACAACGACGAGATTACAAGGGAAACCGAATGAAGCGGTCCTCTGTCCTATGTGACATCGAGGCTCTACCCCATGCAGGCACTCACATGACGACACGCTCCCTTTCCTGCCCTCCCCCGCACATCCATCAGACAATGAATATTTTTCTAACATTCGTTTCGTCATCCATCTGCCTCTCCGCCCGCCGTAATGCGTGTGCGTGGCGTGTGGTGAACTCGATACGACATTAATACAGTCGGTCGGATCGGAACCTACCTGCTACGTTTACAACAAGCGAGCAGAGTGAGCTACATGCGTTTTTTCACATGGGAGGATTGGGATGAGGAGGATGCATATCCGGGAGGACGATCCATCCAACGTTTCCCTTCCCACCGCAAACTACTCAATTCTCATTACATCTCGTAATTTTTGGTCAAGAAACTTGCCAGAGAATAGATCGGGTTAGAAACTCATATAGTTAATCTTAAACAATATGATGGTGCACTGACACACAGACAGACAGACAGACAGACACACACACACACACAAGTACACACACAGTGTGGCCAAAGTGTCAAAAAGTTCATGCGGAAGACTAACAGAGCTCTAATTCCCAACCTCACTCACCGAGTCCCAAACTTTCTCCAAAGAACTCTCGTTAGCTCTTCCACAGCAGGCAGAAACTTCTACTAGGACTTTGGAGTAACCGCGCGTATCTCTCCAAATTGGCGAAATTCCCTCCCCAATCTCCCCTAATAATTGTCATTGCGGGGACGGAAAGTTGTATCATGATCAATATGAATAAATTCCTCATCCCAAACGCCTCGCCCACTCATCAGTTCCCTTCCTGTCGTAAATCCTTCCCCGCCACCCACCGGCGGCCGTGGTAGCAGCACAAGTTTCAACCGAACGGACAATTTCCCTATCTGGAATGCTGCCTCTTTTGAAGATTACGATACACATACTTTCCCTTTAAAATCTCCACATGTCTCAAATCATTTTTCATCAAGGAATTTGTACTGGAGCCTGACCCATTTCTCTTCCGTCCTACCGCATCTAGCCGTCGTAGCCACAGTTACGGTGGGCTTAGTACACAAAATCCCTCTATGCCACTGCACTGACGTGAGACGCATCGTCAGTCGGCCTGAGCGTCAACGGTGATTTGACAAAGATTTTCTCCAAATCATGATGGACAGGGCGCCGAGTAGAGGATTAGAACTAACCGCTCACACCCTTGGCAGGAGGAAATCAGTACGTCCTTATGGTCCTCCTGTAGCAACGGATGCACAAGCAAGTAACCGCCAAAACACTTTTCCACACAAACATACACACACACACACACACACACACACACACACTCAGTCATCGTCACACGTTCACACAAACTTACACACATACACTTTACTCAGAAAATTTTCGACTCAACATTTCACGGATGAGTACGAAAACTCAAAGCCACTGCCTATATCCTTATCCCCTTCCCTACGTTCACTTTCCACCCTGAATTTTCCTGCCTTATGGTTTGCCTGCCCCTCCCCGGAAGCCTCCTCATCTTACGCTGAGGAGAAGTGGACGTCAAGGAGGACATAAATGAGACATTCCCTCATCTCGTGATTCGACCATGTTCACCACCGGCTTTACGCGCCACCATCACCACCGCTCCCACTGTAATGGTCCATCGCAATAAAAACAACAGAGAGGACAAGATCCGGTAATCCTCAGACCAAATAGTTCCCGGCTAACTTAACACTGCCGACCACGGCCGGAAATACACGGCTCCGGAGGACTTACGGACCGAAGGATGAGAAAGTTCCCTTCACAAGTCTATCTATATACACAAAAGGAGAAAAGGGGGCAGGATGGGGAGAGCCAAGGAAGACCTTGGAAGTTAATTTTTCCTTTCTTTCTCACAGCTGGATTCCTCCGCGGGATGAAAACCACTTTTGTGAAGGGCGGTGTACAGGGTGCCCCACAGTAGGATCTCCCTGTAAAACTTTGGAGCCCATTGCTAACTTTTTCATTTGTGCGTCCGTCAGACCTCATAATGGTAACTGACTGGTCACTGACTTTACGCTGCAGAACCCAAAGCATTTGTGAGACATGCTGTATACACGGTTTATCAAATTTCCCAGCCGAGCCACCGTCCCTCTAAAAAACATGCTCAAGTTAATTGAAACAATATTTTTGAAGGAAACTTTACATTTTTCTTTATAAATACGCGGACTTTGCCTTAGGATCCCCGCGGTTTGTTCGACGGACTATTTCAGGATAGGATAGGAGGATATATGACCATATACGATGGCCAAGTCGTCCGCTCTCAAGGTATACAATTTTACCCGTGATTTCATGGCATTACTTCGACTCTGCTCCGTTTTCCAATTTCCGCCCTCCTAAAAGTCAGAACACACACACACAACTATTCCGGCGGCCAGAGACATTCAACCTCATTTGGTGACATCAAGAATGCATGAGGATTTCCTCCCAAGAGCAGCTCCTCTCGAAGTCCAAATAGGTGTAAACTCCTTCCGATTTTGCTGCAGAGAGCGGGAGCTTTCAAATACCACATCACACAGTATTATCCTCTAATATGCTCATTGCTACAGGTGAAGTTGCGCAACACCCTGTAGATACCAAATGTACTCTTCTTATCCCCATATACTAACATGCTTGTTCGACTAGAGCAGTGGATACTACAGATGCGTATGTGTGTGTGTGTGTGTTCGTGCTTGCAAACTTCCAGTGGCCACCTTGGAATCCATTCCACAACTCTTGGGTTCCATGTTCCATGCTGTCTACCTTCCCTTTCTTAAGACTGAATTAATTGTCATTGAGGTGAAGATTTCCAAGGACAAAGCGTCACCGCAGTTCCCCCGTTCCCTCCTTCTCCTCCTTCTACAACTGTCGGCTCCTCATGAGGACAGGGAAAGAAGATCAACGGGAGGAACCCCTAGAATTTTCATTCCGACTTCAAATAATGAGAACTGGGAGGCACTATTCCAGGAATGAAATAATGCCTGCCCGCATTTAATGAAGAGATCAAATACCCATTGGGAAGATCCCTCACATGTTAAAAGTCCCGCCACACGCAGAGACACAGACGTGTACTCACAAGACAAGAACAACACTCTCCTATCACTTCCCTCACGGGTACCATCAGCTTCCGTACACAAAAGAATTCTACGTGACAATACACTCAGTCAGTCAGACACACACACACACACACACTCGCCCATTACACACAAACAAATGGACGAATTCCAACGAGAGGGAATTCCCCACAATACAGTTCCCCCGCAGTCTCTCGCCCCCGGAGGAGAACTCAAAATTTCCCGCTTCGGAACTCAAAGTCAACTCATCTTCAACCACTCCATGTTACACCAGCCCAAAAACACTCACACATACACACACAATCATACATATTAGATTAGCTACCACGGATCCAGCTCTCGCAATTGCGACAAAAGTCTACAAAATCCGCAGCACACTTATCCATCCACTATTACTACTACAGTCCCTGCCTTCTTAAGGAGTCAAAGTACATTACAACCACCGTCCTTTTAATGCCTTGCTAGAAAACCTCTAGCTGTGAGTTGGAAAATTAACTTCATCTTCCTCATCCTCCTCTTCCAAAATCTTAATTTGATTACCTTTTTAATTATGTACCAACAACAAGGGGGAGCGAAGAACATTATTAGACACCACAATCATCGTCCCAGTAGTCCTCATTCACTCCCCATATCCAGGCAGGCCTTTGCCACGACGTACCGGCGGAGCGGAAACGAGGTTAATAACATGCTTCGACTAGTAACTCCCTTCACGCCCCAACGCTCGTAACAGTACTTCTTCTTCCAACATCTGCCGCTGCCGCCTCCGCCTTCCTCTGAATCCATTAGGAATTTCCAACTGAAAAACCATTTGCAGTCTGTATACCTATCTTCTCCATCCCCCACATCTATACGTACAGAGAACAAAGGAAGCCAATTGAGACTCACTTCTCCATAAATTCTTCCAGTGCCATTACAGAGTCGTCGTGAGGGCTCGAAGTGAGTGTGTCAGCCAGTCAGTCCGAACTTGGAACCAATACCCTTCTTCCACACACACACACACACACACAAATATACAAACACACACAACGGAATGAGGACAAAGTTTAATTGGACGCGGGGATAGTTGAGAGGTTACGTATAACCTTTGGAAATACCTTCCGTCCAAAGAGGCAACATGTACGGGAGGAAGAGTCAATAGGAAAAGTTCTCCAGTAGGACTTTTCCTACGTCGGATCAGGCAAGCAGGCAGGCAGCAGGCTGGGAAGCAAGGGCGCACGCTGTGAGCCGGGTTTCAACTTCAACTTTATACTCAAAAGACAACCTCACATCTCTCTCCGTCTTTCTCTCACGTATGCGTATAAACGTGAACTTATCGGATCGTACAGTACGAATGAACCGTACTCCAAGCCCCTAACTCACATCCTCCACGCTACATCTGTCCCCTGGCTCACCTTCAAACTGGAACTTGAAGGTTGCGTAAGGGAATATATGGCGACCGTGTAGTCATACAACGTACATTACTACAGTTCACTCCCGTTCCAATTCATAACAATATGCATCTTATCACTCTCTCTCTCTCTCTCTCTCTCACACACACACACACACCCACAAACACACAAACTTCCACAACACTGCGACACGGAGCCACCCCGCTGCAGTCCACACAAGTCAACCTCTCTACAAATCTTAAATCCCGCCCCGCCGATGCGATGGTGACGTCCATCGAAGAGAGAAGAGAGAGATCAAAGCTCCACGATAACCCCTGCTGCCTCAAAAGCAACTTATACTTTTCTCCTTGGCGGCAAGAGCGGGAGTACAAGATTGAATAATAAAAAATACACAGGGAAACAACCAACCACACACAAACGCGCACACACCACTCATTCCGTTCCACTGGAGAAAATTGTTACGAAACGCAACCGTAACCCACGGACACGTGGACGGGAGGATACAAAAAGAGTGAATGGTGGGGGGCAAAACAGAAAAAAAACCCGCAGAGGTAAAGTCACTTGAGCTGAGAGAGTGCCATCGCAGTAGTAAGGAATTCTAATCGTTCCCCCCTTCAACCTCCCAAAATACATTTACATGAACCCCATAGCTCAATCCATAACTATTACGATTACGTAGCAAAGCACTGGGGAGGGCAGCAACAGGGCCGCTTCACACGTCGCCCCACGCACGCATGGAACACATGGGTGCGGGGGAGGGAACACGGAGAACAGTTGAGTAACGGATCCATCCCTGTGTTATATCGTGCGTATAGCCATGGGCTCCCATCCTCCAAAGCGGATGTGGGAATTCGGGAAAGCCGTTCAGAGGTAGGAGTTGGAAATAAAATACAAAGCACTACACTACTGCCTAACTCACTGACGAGATATCAAGGGAAAACTTGTTTACTTTCCCATCCCCCTGACAACACGGGCAAGAAAGTTGGGATAACTACCATACTCTATTCTCTACATCTCTCTTTCTCTTTCTCTCTCTCTCTCTCTCTCTCTCTTCCACTTCCCCCTCACATTCGCTTTTTAAATCCTTCACAAACTTGACTTGTTCCACGGAAAAGTTTAATTAAAGGCAGAACCAGTGGTACAAGAGACAACCCATACTATTCCTACACACTCAACAAGGAGTGTGCGTTCCAAGGCGGGTTTACGACAGTGGCGGTGGAAGGGGGAGGGAAAAAAACATCTCCAAAGCTGGGCGTACTTGAACAATAACATGCTCTTGATCCGGCTGGAGGATCCATACCAACATTTTAAGAGAGAGATAGAGTGAATTCCGAGGCACATAAAAATACCCAGTGATGTGATTGATATTCCCCTCTTTTCCACTCCGATCGCTCCTTCTCAGAATTACCTTCAAATTTCTCTCTCCCGTTCCCTCCCAACCATTCTCATCTCCCAGTGGGATAAAGTGAGGAATAGGAGAGAGAGAGAGAGAGATACGGGATGAATCTAAATTGCAAACCCTCTAGACGAATTTCCCCGTGTGATGATGATGATGATGAAGCATATATACTACAGAGAGACATGGAGGGAAATCCCGTCGGGATAGGCTATGCATTTGCAAATTACCGGCTCAGCGCACCTTGACGGAAGGATAGGGGGAAAGGACAGTGTATAGTTGTTTCCCATGTTGTACGCACTCATCCGCCCCAATGGAGTCCCCACTGCTGCATACATTTTCCATAAATTTTCCCCACTATTCCTTGCACCAGTCCAGGATCCGCCTCATCACTAGCTCAGCTCATCCTGCTGACTCTGAACTGGCGTCAGCATCCCCCTTGTAGAAGTCAGCTTTACAACGCTACCACCTCACTCCTGCAGCCCGTCCTTCACAGCCAATGGCAATTAATAAATGGACTGACTAAACGGACCCAGTAGCCCCCATTTCCGTAAAATCCCAATAAAATCTCACACCTCACTGCCCTACTCAACTCTTATTTAACGGAATAAATCTCAAACATGGAAAGTATCATCAATTTTACATAAGGCTACCGGCTCACAACATGCCCACATCCTCCCTCCCCCAGCCCTATGGGTGCCATGTGCTACATGGATACCTGGCGGCCAAAGTTGGAGGCTCACATTTCCAGCAGGAACAGGCTGTGGTGTGGGAAGCGGTAGTGGTGCGTAAGTACTATTTACTACTGGGTGGGTAGTGCCTTCCTGAGCATCCGGGAGTTGTGAGTATGGGTGGGACCCGGGACCATGCTACGCGTCATCTCTCTACCACTGTGTCCAGATACCACAACACTACGAACATCAACGTCCAACTACCGGAAGAGAACACTTGTGCCAAGGCCTCCACCATCCGGACCGCTCATGTCGGGCAATTTGGGACCGTATTCAACGGCATCTATGCTAACGTGGAGGGATATCCCTTCACTACGTTCTCCAATGTCCGAAAATCACCGTTCGTCCGTATTCCAGCACGGGACCGGATAAAGGAGAATCGGCCTTAGCAGCAATAGTGAGTATTTCATCCCTACTTCGCTGACTAGGTGGACAGAGACAGGGAGCCTCGCCGGACCCGCCAACGTTGGCGGTGCTGGCGGTGGTAGTGATAGGTACTACGCCTGTGTCTGGGTCTCTACTATATGACGGCTCCTACCAAGTAACAGCCACCAACTACAACAGCTTATTACAACAACAGCCTCACAGGCCATTACCATTTTCGCGGCCGGGCGGATGGAAAATACTTACAGCCTCATCTCTCACTTCAACCAGCTTCACACCACTCGCCTTCACGCTCACAGTCAACCAGCCACAGCCGGGCCTCTCATGTCCAGCTCCACCTCCTCCTCTTCCTTTCCGAAATAAGAAGATGGCGAGAGCAGAGTTATAAATGGTGCGGTGGAAACGGAGGAGCCATCTTTCCCCCACCCCACCACTCCAACCATGGAGCACTTCTTCGCCACGAACACCGGCAGCGGAGTCAGTAAGGTGTGTGACAAGGGGGGAAATGATGAGCTAATATCTTCCCATAATTCATGACGCCCCTGACAGCATCATCCTTGGCATGCCAATGCCGCCCAACCAGGAGGAAATTCGAATTTATTATCACATCATTCATCCCAACGCTGAACCAACCAGGCGCACACACTCACACCACACACACACACACACACACACATGTACACACAAGAATGCATACATATACGTATGTATACAACACCACGGCAGCGCATCTAGCCCAGAAGCCACTCCCACGACCGTGAAAGACCCTCTTCTAAGACAAGGCCAGAGATAAGGGAGGAGTGGAGGGGAAGAATCGATGAAAAATAACAATGAGTGACACGCGGGTAAATAAAGCCTTCGACTCAGCGAGTCGATCACCTCACAAAGGGAACAACCGCCTGCCCGCCCAGCCTCCTCCGCTCCCTCCCGACGTGTCAGAGTCAACTGTAATAATCCAGCGCTACATCCTCCCCACAGCTTCTCTAGCCCATCCCTTATAAACATAAGACATATTGGAAGGCATGTTCTCAGAAACACAGGCAGGCACACACACCCACGTGAACACATTTATATAGGGAGACAAATGGGACGTAAGCTACTCCATGTTCCTACATATTTCCTCTTCAAAACGGAGCAAATATGAATGGCATCCACTCAAGAACAACTCGTCACTTTTCCCTGTCTTCCCCACTCGCTGGCTCTAACCGCCCGTTCGCTGCTATTGTATGTATTTGTAGCAACTGGCAACACACGCTAGTTGGACTACCGTTGTACCCACGGGGAACTGCCAGGATGGAGCTCTGGCATAGGCACACCTTTTATCCTCTCCCCTCATTTTATCCCGCTATTTCCCTCCAGTGGAATCCCATGCAGCATGTCTCTCAACATGGGGGCAGAGGGGAACCTGTGCGTCTATCTTCCAGGTTTTCGGAGGAAAATTTAAATGGAATGAGGAAGAAAATAATGGAGGAAGGGGAGACGGAGAGGGCATGATGAAAGACCAGAGGGGAGCATATTCAAGAGTGAAACTAGGAGAGTTGACGCAATTTTCCCAGGGAATGGAGTAAACAGTAGCCACATAGACAGCTAGAGGATTCTGTAGTTGTGCGGATTTAGAGGACGAGCTCCAAAAGTGGGAAAATGGCACAAACACTTTCCCATCCCAAATCCTACGACGATGAACCCCCCGCCCCTCCTCACCGCTGTAACCCCAGGATGCAACGTGCATGCTACATAGCACAAAGGTCTATGGAGGGACACCCGCAGTGGAAGTAGAAGGAGGAGTGGAACGGAGGGTAAAAGTGGCTCATCTTCCCCAACCGTTTGAGAAGAACAAATAATAATAGCAATAAACCTGACAAATTGTCAGGATATAGAGAACCTCCGATGGTATCAGATAACCTTGCATAGTGTGCTAGTGTCTGCACGAAACTAAGATGACTTTGGAGCAGGATGTTTTTCAGATTTTTTAGTTTATTGGTGGGTAGTTTTTGGTACAGCTTTGTCTAAGGCTTTGCTTTGTTAAGTGATAGGGGTCTGTCTGTTATGTGGCCAAGCTTGTTTTTCAGTGGATCTAGATGCTTGTAAGACTATAGCGTCCACGCAGGTGCAGACAGTACTACGGCTTTCCCCAATATGAGACAATAATTCCACGTAAAAGAAATGGCGGGAACGCATACACAATGCAATACAACCTGCCATGCTCTCTGTTTTATGGGAATGTATAGTTGACCATACATGTAAGACTATAGCATTTACGCTGCTACAACTCTTAGTACTTTTTTGAAGTAAAACGTCAACTACCCTGTGGCCTCTTCCTCGTAGAAATCATAGTTTTAATTTTAAAAAAAATGACATTTGACCGATCTCCCGTTGACTCATCCCACCCATCTATGAGCTCACCCAACGACATTCATGTATCCGACCCATTAAAAAAACCAATAAAAAGCCCAACATGTAAAAGCTACATAGGCGCTAAGCTCAGACAATGCGCTCCAAAAGGAATATGACAATCCTATTAATTTGCTCATCGCAGTTTAAAAAACGTAAGGGAGCTGTGCCGGTGATCTCAATACTTAGCATCATTCCATCCCTCTGTCTCTCTCTTGGAACTCATGGCGGGTGGATTTGAAATAATAGTAATGTTGATAATATTTATAAAAAAGAATAATAAGAATGCATCCATCGGACTTCATTCTACGGCACAGTATAGTCTTCCCCACCACATGTCCCCACATTCATCCCTCTCCAATTGGACGGCCACAATAGACACGGAGATAAAGGTAGAGAGATGGGGAGTTCAGTGAAAGGATCAAAGCCAACTTTCCCTTTCATACGCACCATGACCATTTCAAGTCTATTCAAGGTGGAATCCGGGGGAGGCTCAAACAAGGAGACGAGCCAACGGTGAAGGGGTATATAATTCCGCGTTTAACCGCTTTCCACCATGCATTCACACATGCATACACACACACACACATACACATACACATGCCTGACTCAACATTCTGAGAGAAGGGAATAAGTATTCCTCCTTTTTTTCAGCCTCAGCCGAGCCTTCAGCGGGTTTAGTCTTAACTTTCCATACAGACGCAAATCCATATTCGCACGTAAGCGCACGTACGCACACATACACACGCATACACATACACTTCGGCTAGAACAACTCTATTGACTCACAGGCAAAGGAGGCGGGCGTTTAAGGAAGAAAAGTTGGAAAGTTCCAGACGGACTTTCTCGCACCACAGAATACTGAGAAAGACAAGGGAAGCAGTTACAGTGATGAGGAGCTCCCACGTGATATGCCATGCTTCCTCCCGGGAGAAATCCCTAGTATATGTATATGACACGGGGATACTATATGATATACACTCACACTCAGTAACACTCCCGCCCATCCCAGCCAGGGACACATCCAAGAACCTTACATGGCGTTTCACACACGCACACAAATGCATACACACACACACACACACACACACACACACAGGCACACGCACCAAGTCATCCCTCACACGACTGACTGCCTCTATCAAAATCCCCACCCCACCAGCCATCTCCTCCCCCCTCCTTCCTCTCCCATAAACCTGGAAAGAGTTTCTCGAGCCCGGGATGTAAGAGGTCCCGTTTCATTCCATCTCACCCACATCATAATATTTGGTATGTTGACAAATTTTTTTGCCATGGTAGCTCTCCGCATCCCGCGCCCCCATAAGGCTCAAACATGCTCCGTAATGACCCTTTCGAGGTCTAATTCCGTAAGTCCCTGTCAAGCGCCAGGGTTGAAAGCCTCCCTCCCCCCGAGCCCCAACCTCCTCCTCCTCATCCTCAATCTTCACGTATTATTTACACAATGTCACAGCCCGGTAGAGAAAGTCCCTCCGGCTGTTACAATGTGAGGAACGAGTGTTTCTACTCTCGCTTCAATAGCGGGCCTCCCCGACCACCGCCTGAGCACAGTATGAAGGAGATGGAGGAGGCACAAGTCTTCACAGGATTTCCCCATTTATACCAGGAAGCACGAAGCCCCCCCCTTTTTACATTACCAATTCTGACGGAGTGAACTTTGCTGGCGTGGCGATGATGGTAGTCGTAGTGGTCGTGGTGGTGGTGGTAGCAGTGCCTTGTTGGCTCTCCTGCTCCACTCCTACGACCGCCCACGACGACTAACGAGCTTAAGCCCCAGTCACGTTTAATGCTCCTGATTACAACTGAAACTCTGGACACGTATAAGTGCACACATATTCACCCACACGTAGGCACTCACATATCTTCCACATGTAATAATATCTTCCTCCCAACTTACTCCATGCACAAGGGGGTTGAGCCGTTCCTGGTGGGTGCTTGGCGGGATATGTGAAAATTCAATAATGGATACAACAGAACTCGCTTAGTCAGCCCCAGTCTACCCCTCCCTTCTGCGGGGAGCTCAAATTTGAGATTCAATTATTAAACTTTTATCCTGTCTCCTCCTTCTCCTCCATCTTCCAAGTATGTCCTCCCTCCGTCGCTCCTAAAAGTACGGGCCAAGTTCAATGATCATCCCACCATCATGCATGGATGGCCACGAAAGGTTCCATGCATATGCGGCGGCTGACTCACTGGGAGTGAGTGAGTGAGGGCGGGACGGTGGGGATATACATAATAACTCTTGAGTAATCCGATTGGGCATGAAAGGGAGGGAGAGTTTCGAAATAGCGGGGAGGAGGAGAAGACTCATTCGCGCCTCGCTGCACCCCGCCTCAAATTATATACCTCTCCCTCCTCACTTCTCTCACGGCCGAATGGAGCCAGGAATTTTCCCCACCGTTCGTGTAGCACCACGCACACATTCACGGGATCCGCGCACAGGGCGGGCCGGCGTCCAACCCCTTAAGCCTTCCGATCAAATTTTCCACGCACTTTCAGATCACCCTGGGGCAACCCCAGGGAATCGTTGTCGTGGGCTGTTCGAGGAATTCAGGAAACCCCGTACATACCCATACCACATTTCCTCTTTTCAAAATCCCTTCAAAGATGCACATAAGCAGAGGTAGAAGGAGAAAAAGAAGGGACAGACGGACGCATTCCTCCGAGCTCCTGGCGTTTACTCCGACTGTGGGAGGAGCCGAGAAGTGTAGCGGCGGGGTTTAAAGTCCCTTCGGAACTGTAACGCGGCAAGGTGTGTGGGCGCGTCCTACTTGAGAGGAAAAGTGAGGGAAATATTAAGCGGATCAAGTCAACATGGGAGGACCATTAGAGAAATTCCTGATCGGGAGAAGATTACGTCCAGCCCATGGCTCCGCGCCCATCTTTCTCCTATCATAAGGCTTCACACAGCCTCACAAGACCTTATTTAGGTCCGCCGATGACTACCTTTGAGGTCCACGGAACGACTGGAGCTTCCCCTTCCCGCTTTCATAATAATAATCTGCAGACTTGATTGAGTAATTACTATTTGCAGACAACGTGTTGCAATATGTCGTTCAACTCACGGGGCAGAGAGACAGAGAGGGAAAAGGAGGGAAAGGGTGAATTACCTCCCAACAGACACTTCCGGGCGTAACGGCCTCCAAATCATATGAAATAGTCGATTGATTTCTGGAAGAAATCCCAACCTTCCCCTCCCGATCATGTAGTGCGCAGGGAATAATGAGTTTAACATGCATGAGAGAGTTCTACCCCACCCTGGTTTCATTTCAAGTGGAAGGATGACGAGCAGCTCTTGTGTAAGAGATCCGGTCAAGGGGGACCTGATTCAAGTCGGTTCGTCGATTCATAGGTTGGTTCGTTGGCTGGTTGGTGGGTTGGTGGTTGATAGTGGGACGAGGCAGAGCGGTGCGGGATCCCCGGGTGAAAGTGAAAAATCTCTAAGCTCTGCTCCTTGGAAGGAGCTTATTTTCACAGAAGTTTTCATGCCCGAGCGAAGAAAGCCAGCATTTGCTACCTCATGTCCGGACGGAGGTTGGGCTGTGGAGTATGGGAAGGAGGCTGGGGGAATGAAATTCCCGTATGTGTCTGGGAAGGACGCACCGGAGCGGGTGATAACTTTCAGGGGCGGGGGAGAGAGGAAGAGCGGGGATTTTTCAGTTGGTTTGGAGCGCGCCTAACCTGGGACACGATTGAAATGATTGGAAAGTTTGACACTGAATAATGCCGTGGTTGGAAGCTCGGCGGACGGGAGGGTTGAAAGGAGGGAGATCTCAGCGGGATGGCGGCTCTCCAAGATGTAACCGTATCCCCTCCCACTTCTCATACCACTGCAGAGCGGCTCAAGGATGACATTTAAAACTCGACTAGTGAAGTTTCGTACTCCGTCATAGAATCTTATGAGTAGTTAATGCTAGCCTCCTATGAGAAAATCGGATGAGACGAGGATGATGCTTACCCGATCCACATCCTGATTGCTATTGCCGGATCCGTAGGACGTTTCCGACGCACGATCGTTCATTTCAAAGCACTCATCGGCCGAGCCAAGGTCCTCCATGTCCCTATTTCAGACGGGGGAAAAAAGGGAAAGAAAATTAGTTTCCATCAACCCGTCAGTCCTGCCTGACTCTCCGGAAGAGGAAACCAAGACAAATTACCTGCTCGATCGATGGCTGCCGGATTCCGATTTCGACGGACTTCGCGGCGCACTCAGTCTTAAGGCAGTATTGAAATATGTTTCCTGGATCACCTCCCGCAATTTCTTCACCCATAGTCGTTTCACTTCGGCGGAGGATGCCTAGAGAAAAGTTGGAAAAAATAGAACGACATTAAGACATTATTCCACAAAAACTATTCCGAGTTCAAGGGTACAGAATTAGCGAAATTTCCGGCGACACTCTCGTATGTTCACCATGTTCGAAGGGTCATATTTCCAATGGGTGGGCGGGACGGGGGTATATTTTTAGCAGAGCCTCTGGCCATTAAACTCACCTTTATTACAATTTTGTAGTCGGACACGGATCTACCCGTCCAAACGGCAAACTTGCACTCATCCCCTTCGATGCATTCCGTCACACCAAGGTCGGAAGTCTAGTGAGAAGAAAATAAATACCCTTGAGTCGCGACTCATTTCAATTCAAAAATGTCATCCCAACCTAGAGTCCACAGTGCAGGAATATGAATCATCCAGACTACTTCAAGCCACTTGACGACATGTGCGGACGGCTAGACTCCGAACTGAAATATATATCTACTTTCGAACGAATTGCAAACCGGCAACTGAATCCCCCGGGGTTTCCACTCAACACATCGTCTATTACTATTAATCTCATTGCATAGGTCGTCTGTATGCTGGGATGAACAGCTGATATTTCTTTTCAGCACTACAGATATGTCGGGCTGAGGCGCACATGGATACTTGATACCTTTTGCACTTCACCCGTCAATGTGCGATTAGGTGCAGGACGGATTTTTACGGCGCCTATAATGTGCTCAGGGTCAGTGAGGATCTGTAACCCGAGTCTCCTTAATCAGCCCAAGCTAACGACCAATAAAAATTTTATGCTCTAAAGTTAAAATCCCCCAACAGGACGTATGTAGACTGGGGACGACGAGCAAGAAGAGTACTCTCACTAACCACGCGCCAATTCCGCTGCACCCTCAGACTCTCATTTTCCGTCAATGATTTACGGGAAGGGAATCTGCTCTGGAAAGAAACACTCCCTGGCAAATAGAGGTGGACAGGACAAAAAGGCGTAGGTAACAAAGTAAGAGGTACAGTATCCCAAAAAAAACAAAGGGCTGCAGGGTAGAAGAATTCATAAGTTGCGGGATGACGTGCACGAGGAAAATAGCTTCATAAAATGCTGAAACGAATAGCCAGGTGGCTTGGAAATTAAATCACTTCAGTCACGACGACGTCATGAGCTACATTTTCCTCCTTCCTGCACCTGAGCCTAGGCTGCACTCTCCTCACGTACAGATGAATTTCCTCCTCGAAATATTATATTTGTGAACTTTGTGGAGCATCATCAAAAAATGAGCTCCCCTTTCCATAAGTTATCCTACAGTCTGCTGATTTCATAACCTTCCAAAGATGTGAGTTTCCTCTTCCACTGCTGCATCTCTTCCAGAATTCAAATCCATTACGATTATCAATTGCGATAAGAAATACTATTAAATTCTTCTTTTCAAAAGGCCATAGATGCAAGAGGGGCCGAGAGACCTACTTGATTTATCTCAGCCTTTGCCCGGACATGGAGGACCCACAACACAACTTCCTCCAATCCGAATCCGTTTCAACTCCTAATACTTGTACAAATTCTCCGAAGTGAGCCAGATTCCATAGCAACAGTAGCCAAGATCCACTCAACTCCATACTTTTCCGTTTCGGTCATGTCTGGCTTCCCCTATGTTTCATACAACAGCTTGCTCCTACATACACAGCTGAATGAATTCATAGTTGTGCTCCACACAAGTCCTCCTGATGACTAAATTACAATTCTCATCCGAAGACATGCTCGTGTAGGAACACCTGGCAGCGTCAGTATGGCAAAACAAAGACAAAGGATACTTTGACAAGTAAGTACATCTTAGACTACGAACAATAATTTGACAAAGTTTTTTGCCGGTTCCTTTGAAAAAGGACGCGCGGGCCATTAGTTCTCGTACACAGCCACATACATCTGAAGAAATTTTAACGTACACAATTAAATTCCAGAACACACTAGTTCAATTATTAAGATTTTCTGTACAAGTGGTCCTGAGCTTCGGCTACCACCAAACTTGACACATACTACTAACAAATGACATGCACCAAATATTCATTTGAGTATATGCA
>WJFA01001470.1:0-21215 GCA_009870155.1 Pseudobourletiella spinata | reverse complement strand
GCCTCCATTATTAATGGATGGAGAAGACATGGAGACGATGGCTCCATGGAAAATTAAATTGGAGAGAAGCTCCCCCTTCGTCATTCCCACTTTCTCCCTCAGCCATAGGAGCATCATGTTCCGTCTTCCAACTTGTGGCAATCATCCCTGCATAATTAATCACCACCGCCCCCGCTCTCCTCCCAAACTATATATACGTACACTCGTGCACAAAGTATGGCCCTGGGTCGGGATTAATGTACCGGGCCAGGAAGGAACGAGGAGGATTGCCGGGTAAAATAAAATAAATTCCAGTCTCCACCACCACTGCTATATCGACTTTCGGATCATAGTCACAGCCAATATCCATGAAGGAATCCTACTCCCTCTTCCCCCCGCCGTCCAGCTCTGTATGTCTCAAATTTAAAACATGCAACTCTAAGCGTCTGGAAAGCGTTCTGGGTTCTCAAGCAAACGTCCACTGGCATTAGTTTTTTAACATAATTCCCCTTGATTTCGTCATTGCAGCGCTGGGGTGGATACTACGACCGCGATCCATATAATACGGAGTAACAAGCGGTATGGAAATACACCTACCCCATCCTATTCACAAATTAGTCTCCACTGCCCTAGAATACGTCCACGTGGGAAAAGGATCATGCTTGAGTGAGTCGGTAGAATTTTCTCCGAAACTCCTACGCCGAGCCCCGAGCCCCTTCCAGGAGTTCCAGTCCGTTCCCACGTCCTCCTATAGTGGTAGCACTCCTTTCATCTCACCCACGGGGATGGTCCTGTATTTTGCATGATGCTAAAAACCTAATGGGTGGATGGCAACTGTGCTGTGTGAGGCAGTTACACGTGTGCCATCCTAGTCTATCTATAGCTCTGCCTTGTGTAACCAAAAAGAGTGTTTCATGACCGATTCCAAACTTTTCTCCACAACTCCTTTCACACTTTCCCCCACCGTGCGTCTACCCGCAGCCTGGCCTTCGCGGGCCCTGTACAAAGGTATACATCTCAGGACCCTGAAAGCCTTTTAAGTCTATTGATAAATGGCGTGGATTCAAAATTCTTACGAAAGGGGGTTTTCTAAGGAAGTCAGAATTGGCGGAAGAAAGAGAGAGAGAGAGAGAGAGATTGGGTACTTTTTCTTCAGAATTCATTCCTATTCATGAGATTGTAAAATCCATTTGACAAAAGGCTAAATGCTATATGGGAACCTCATTCCTCAACAATTAGTGGGCCACTTTGTGGTTACAAATAGGAGAGCGGGATTTTTTTTAGTTACAACTCCCATCCCTGTAGTCGTGGGAAAGTGGTGTTAGCTGAGACGGAGAAATGATCCAATTATACCGCCTCTTCAAACCCCAAGCTAGCGGTGACATAGTACTACTGGGAAGGAGAGAAACGGATAGCTATTATGATGATGCTATCAACTTACTATTATGCTGGACAATAAAAGGCGGGTATAGTACAAATGTGAGAGCAATTTCCAGTTAGTTCCGACTTCCGCGGGTTCCGAGATTCTGTAGGGACTTTCCTTATGGGCATACTCCATGATAGGTTTTACACCTACCGTTGTCCAGATCTCAAGCAACGGGTGATGGAGTTGTGTTTCTACATTACTTACTCGTCCACACTACTTTCGTCTTTTACTTTTGAAAACTAAAATCAACTTTCACAGTCTGACGTGAGTCTAGTTTTTGTCATTTAATTAGGTACAGTTCTGTGTAGGTGTATGAATAATTATAGGGGTATAGAAGTATAGGCGTATCAGTCATGAGTATGAGCAATTACAGGCGGACAAACAGGAGCTGGATATACGTGATACATGAGTGGATGGGTGACGGAAGCTGAAATATAGGCTGAAAATTCATTGGAGACGCATATTGAAAACAATGAACTCACTTGAAGGTAAGGATTATCCTGACGGGAGAGTCTCAAGTTTTCCATATCTTGGTCGATTGTTCTTGCATGGTAGGGAGAATGAAGTGCCTCCCGGGGTTCAGGGACGACAGGAGACTCATCCGCAACGTTCCACATGTCACTGTCCACCTCGTCGTTCATGACGTACGGGCTCTTGTCCATGCTGTCCTGAATCATGCCACCACCATCCCGCCGATTCTTCCGACTAAAAATCCCCGTGAGGAGTTGGAGCGGTTTCCGCCGCCCCGAGTTTCCCGTCTGTATCGGTGAAATCTTGGACCCCTCGTCTCCACTGATCATGTTCAGCTCCGAAACCCTTGGAGCATCATCTGCGGCGCTGACCACACTGATGACACGAACTCAGCAGGCTGCTGCTGGCGGACCATAGCAATGAACCCGGCCGAGGAGTGGCAGAATATTTGGAATGATTAAAAGCCCTCGTCCCACGACACGCGCCCTCCTGTTCTCAAACAAGTAATAGTACTGACTGGGAGGAATTGTCAAGGAACTGTCCCAACTTTCACGCAGCACGGAACGGCCCTCATGTGCTAATAGTCAGGAATTCACTGACGAGAGACAAGGAGTTGGAGGAAATGCCCTGAGTCTATGTAGATCTGTTGAGACAAACATTTGGTTATCATTAGAGGCCTTACAGATTGCAAATATTAGAGTTTGACATGCCACGCTCCGTCACAGCCCAACACATGGGGTGCAGCTCTTTCAGTAAGATCACCGGAAACATGGTGGAAGTGAGACGGACGATGTGTACCGGGGGATGATATGAGGGGAATTTTTGATTGTACACACAGGCAGTGTGTAAACCAACCTTGGGGTGTATTAAAAGGGAATAGAATTCATATTAAATAGTACGAACGTCCTCTTAGTTTCATGTTTGCCTCAACGGCTGACAGGCTGATAGTGGATATCTGTCAGCCTCTGTCAATTGTTCTATCGTCTTTAACTTCCAATTTTGAATTTATTCCTGTATTGATAGAGAAGATTGACTGAGACTGACTGACTGAGCCGAGTCGTTTCACTCAAGTCAACAGAGGAGTATGTACGTGTAGGTTCCAAACCGGTGAACTGAGTGAGATTGGAGCGGTTGGTCATGAAGATAAAATGCATGTAGAATTGGGTTCCCCATACCTGTTGTGTGGCTTGCCTATCTGTGTGGCTGTAGGAAGTGACCGATAGGAGGATTGGTTGTAACTCTATGGTGCGAGCGTCCTGATTTCCCCTCTCGAGGTTGACCACAAGGTGATGGTGGAGTCAAAGTTATCTCCTTCAAACTCTTGTTTCCTGTGGCGGGAGGCACAGTTGACGGCTCTATGATGACCAACTCGAGGAGTTTGACACCGAGGGAATAAGGGTCTGGATGGAACTGGTGGAACGAACCTCACAAGCCCTCCACTTTGTTTCTTCTTGGTGGATTTGAGTGGAAATCCAGGAGGATTGAGAGGGGAATGTGCGGAGAAGCAAGCTGCGACTGCTCCGGATCTTGGACAGTTGTAAGCCTACCCTGTCAGCCAGCTTCTTAGCCCGTGCTCTCTCCTGCGTGTGTAATTTTGTGTGCATGTGTATGTGTGTGTCTGGAACCATCTTCGAACTGGCGGTGCATATGGCTCGAAATAGTTGTACTCATATATGCCTGAAGGTGAAGAGATTCCAGCCGTCGTCGGTTATAGGCCTTTCTTTCTGCGGGAAAGGCGGGTGAGGAGGCCTGTTGTGCACGGGTGCAGCCTGGACACGTACTTTATAATGGGAGGAGGGTGTACGGTGGATCGTGGATGCGTACATATGCTCCAACATTTTCCATTCTCTTATCCGTAGCCGGGTCGCGGCTGGAACGGATCAATAATCCGAGCATGTCCGATTCCTCTGCATCATCATCGTCATTGTACACCCTTCGATCCTATCAGTGGAACATATGTGTATAGTGTGCCTGTGTGAGCATTTGCGTGTGCGAATGTGTGTGTGTGTGTGTGTGTAGGTGCGCGAGAATGAGTGTCTGCGTATATGTGTGTGTTGGGGGGCGTGCGAAAGTTTAGCTGTGTGTGCATGTGTGAGGACGACTCTGTGTGTGCGAGTGCAGGTGTACGCAGCAGCAAGCTGCATACACCTTCATTTCCTTCTACTCGCCCAGCATAAGCTGGCTTTACAATGGCATGTACATACTACATCGGCCAGGTATAGTGGAGAATGCATGCGTATAGCCTCTCATCATCTGGGTAGCTAGTGCTTTTCCCTGAATAAAATCTCCTCCGTCCCCATCCCCATTCATTCACATCCTCAGCGTCTTTGAGCAGAGGGTTGATGAAAGTGCTCACTAGTACCACCACTACCAGCTTTCCTCCATGCGCCATGCAAAGGTTCCTATGGCTCTAAAGGCCAAAGCCTTTTCATCTTCCTACCTCCATACGTGTAACTTGAGTAGAGAATTTTTAATGTAGAAATCCCTTGAGTATTGACCATTGAAATTCCCATTCTTAGGGATCCACTCCAACTTTTCATGACTCCTACAAAAGCCCATCAACTGGAGAGATGCTCCATGTACTTCCTTTGTTCCGCCAAAACGCCCACTGCCTCACATCACCACTGCATACATATGGTCCAGGCAAGGCTGAAATCAGCAGATGGGGATGGGATGGCGGAAGAGAATGGATCAATTACAAGAGCACTTGGAAAACGGACTAGTCAGCATTCCAGAAGGGCAGACGAATGCTGATAAGGAGGTCTGTAGCTGGAGCCAAAGTGACGTTGCATCCGGAAATAAGTCTACGTTTACATTCTCGGAATTCTAGGTGAATTCCTCAACAGTAAGACATGTGGGGAAGGTCCTCAAGTCCCTCAAACTCTGCGGAGGTAATTAATAAGGTGGGTTAAACTTAGCTTTCATGACCACAATTTAATTTTTCACATCCAGCTGAACAGCCAATAAGGTCCCGTAAAAGTGGTCGTAGTGGCTATCGATTGATTTGATGATGCATGAGGGTGATGATTTGCAAACTGGACCCTGCCATTATTTACTTTTGCTCATCACCTGCGTGGCAGTAGCGTCCAGTGAGGTCTACCAACGGCCACGGTAATCGGTTCCACACGGTCATACCACAAATACGCGGCGTTCCAATACTGGAGCGCACTTGCCTTCCTTCTACGTGTGAGCAGATTAAGCAGCCTTCTCTGAGGGATTTTGTACCGTGCTCCGTGCCGTACACCTCTGCTAAACTGATGGGATAAGAAGATGAACATAGAGCAAAGATGAAATGCAGAGCTCCGGCGATAGCTTTTATCTCCCCGAGATAGAGCGTTGTCACATTACGAAAGGATTTTAATTAGGTCTCCGGAATCATGTCGCCTGCATCTCGTCCTATGGTCCACATGTACGTGTCCGTGTCCACAAAAGACTGCGGATGCGCGGGTACACACAGCCATATAAGCGCTTTTGTGTTGTTTTGAATACCCTGCAGTCGGCTGCTCGGACGACTCTGATGTTGGCTCACGTGCCAGGACATCTGCAGTAAGTAATTGCCTCACACCGGTAATTAGCTTTTTGAGAACAAACACATTCGGTTCCACGAGGCAATCAAGTTTCCTTAGAGCTTGCAGCCCAGTTTGGAGATCTGGTTCAGCTGAAATCTTGCCTAGCTGACTAATTAGTTTAGGTTCCTGGGCAATAGTCTGACATTAAGAAGAAGGTAGGTGTATCTGCTCTGGTTGAGTAAGCTGCTTAGGTGGGTACAGTGATACGGGATCATGCAGAGGTAGTACTAGATATTCCTTTAGAAATATCCAACGTAAAGATGTTGACACTTGAACTTTGGACAGAACAGTATGCATGGAGATTTTATATTAATACATTACTATGCAAGGACAAACGTTTATGTTGGCCGTACTTTTGCTCTTCCATTGTTCACTGCTCGCAACCAACTCGCAGTACGGGGCATGTAGTTTTTTTCACCTGAGAACTGAGAGCACGTTTTCGCTTGGCGAACTGCATCAAATGAAATCCTGCAGCACCTATATACCTGTATCATGCGTACCCTCATGTAGTTTTTCCACATTCTGCTTCATGCAGATTATTCCTTTTTTCTTTAAAGAAACAATCCCCAACTTGTTCTTCTGATACACGGCTGAAATTAAGAGAAAACTAAGAGAATCCATGAATGAAGTTAACATTTATTTCTAATCAGCATGGAAAATACAGCCGGCGTGAGAACCTGCGAGTGCGGACGGCCATTTCCTGATGTCAGTCTTATATCTGTTACCTCACCTCCCAGCCAACCCTTAAGGTTCTGAACCTTATTATTCGTCCACTATTTCCTACTAAAAGTACGTTATACGGCAAAATCACTTACTCATACAAGATTCCTACATTCAACAAATTGTATAAATAAATGTGTAGTTGAGTCTTCGGACCCTACCTAAAACAGTATGTTCTGCCAAAGTGTTTTCTTAGCACCCGCAGGTACTTCAAGAGATCCAGGCAAAACTAATGGTCCTCACTTTTAGAAGGGGAATTTCAGACGACTGCACTTCGGATGTTTCGAACTTCACTCCTTCTGCAACGGTCTTCGGATACCGGTCCATTCAATAGAGTGAATACTGAAACTTCTGATCTCACGGCAGTAGAATCATTTCTCCAGTCGTTCCTAAGCCATCACTACAGAATCCAATTAATGAACTGCGAAGCTCATCACATTCATTACTGGAATTTCTGGATAAAAGAAGGGGTCAAGATGATTTGTAGAATCAGCTTCTATGATCACTTAGTTACGTTATGGAAACTGCTTTATTATTACAAGATAAAAATCATTCGAGTCTAACTATTATGTACGGTGGGAGTGGAACAATTCACTAGTTATTAACAGTGCGAACAGATACCTTTGAAATTTTGTAAGACATGGTTGAACCCTGAAACTGCCTTCGAACAATTCTTCCGGAACCGCTTGATGCCAAAACCTTCGATGGCTTTACGAAATCCATAAATCTGCGAATCCACCCAAGCTTGTCTTTCCGCCACCGTCTCACTCGGGTTGGAGGGGTTCGGGCGGTACGTAACCTTCTCAACAATGCTCTGCAGATTACAAAAAATAAGGCTGTGATTATCAAGGGTTAATATTTTCCATCCATATCCATCAAGTTCAAAGGGAATCCAACTACTTCCATGTCTTGCAAACATTAGAGGAGAAGGTACTCACCATGACTCTTGTGTACCCTATGTTGCGCGTGTATGTGGTAATAACTTTCTCGATCGGATTTACATATGATTCTTCTAAAATGGCAACATTTTTACTCTTGACGAAGTGAGCACCCCATTTCGGCATCCGATTCGTCTTTAGCAGTAATCTCCGTGTGTATAGTTCATCCCCTCGAATTTCTCGGAATAATGTATCCTCAGACAGAACATGAGTGCTGCCAGAAAGGGGAAAAAAACGTGCCATAGTCGACTCACAAAAGTAGGTTACAACTGCTACAAATATGACCAATAACAAAGTCCATTTCAGTTACCTGTGAGGATTGGGGTATCGGTTCCAGAATGCTTTGGCCACTTGTTCCCATGCGTATGTGAATGTCGACGAAGTTTCGTAATATTTGCCCATTTTTCAGGCTTTCGCGTTTATTTCTGGGAAATGAATCCCTGGAAAGACTATGAATTAAATAAATGATCCCCGACCCACGTACACTACCTCAGCAATGCTTGAAGTTCCCACTGGCCGTACGATGTGCTATATGCGCGGAGGTCTGCACTGCACTGCAGTGCCTCTTAACGGTGAGCAAGAGGGCTGTGCTATGGGGATTTGTGTGAAGAGTCCTCGTACATATGAGCTTCGTATGGAATTTTTGGAAGGCAAAGCTTCCGGTATGAGCCACCGCACGTGCAACGTGTGACAATGAAACAACTTTTGCCAGAAAAATACGTTGGCCATGAGAACAGTAGAACTATTAAGATAAAATAGCAGTACAATTCATTTTTATTAACTTTTTAACTGTTATGCTGTGTAAAATAATACCATGGAATTCGGATTTCGAATTTCTGCTCAGTAGAAAAAAATTTCAAACTTTAACAACACGGTAACTTCCCATAATTCTTTGTGATAACGAAGTAGACAAGTCACCGATTATAAAATAAACAAAATACTATAAAATATTTCTACAAATGAATTAATTTGCGGTCTCGCAAGCATCGATCCAATCATTGTATACATCAATAGGTTCTGATAAGTAGTTAATCTGAGTTTGGAAGCACTCCATGCAGACACGGCAGGCTATCCTTCCAGTGTTTCGGGATTTGTCCCTGCAATGGAAACAGTAAAATTTTTGTATTGTTTACTGCAGAATCCGTTCTAGCCTCTATCTAGATCCTTTGAACAGACTCAGCAAAGCGATAAAGTCGATATTTCTGTCTACTTCAATAAAAGTTCAACAACAGGGTAGGTAAGGATTTCTCGTATCTTGTATCAACAAGTCCTAGTTGCTCCGGATGAGTTATACAACAATTCAGGAAATTAACGATAGATATGACAGCTTCACATACGCCTGATACATCATCGGACTCTAACAGGATTCTTTAAATAAATATGCAAGAAATACTCGGTAACTTACATTTTCACGTCACAGCTCTTTTCATGATTACAAAAAGGGCAATTAAATTGAGTTTCCAAAGGCTCAATGGCCTTATTCTTGGGAGGAGGCTTCCTCTTACTTTTCTTCTTCCCCATTGTTGACTACGAGTTAAAAATTCACCCAGAAGTATTTATTTTATTTTGCGTACAACTAGACTGCAGTGTGTCAATCGAATGCTTCAACTGCATCAGCAAAAATTGCACCACAAATCACGTAGCCTTACTTTAGTAAAATTCGTTCGCGCTCAACGCCGCCAGACTCTGCCCCTGCCCAACAATCTGGTCCACCCCAGCCCAATAGCGGATCACTGTGGAATGATGGTTTTTTGCAACTATTTGTTTTCAAATATCTATTCAAACATGGCGGGAAACCTTGTCAATCCTGCTGGTTCATAAAAGATATTACTAGATGGCAGCAAAGTGAGATTAGTGCAATAAGAACCAGCCGTCTTTAACTGAGTATGAATTCACCCAGAAGCCATGCATGCAACATGCAACGAATTTTTATTATGCTAGCTAACTTTTAAAGTTGTGCGTCCCTCGTATGGCATAACGGTATGAGTTGTGACTTGTGACTGTGGAATCTCCGTCCTCTATGGACCCCTCACTGCGTCATGGAGGGAATGTAATATCAACTCATGAACCTTGTCTTAACCTATTTACTTGTAGTTTCAATTCGCCAGCGAAATACGTGTTTTTTTCTTGAAAATGGGCGACCCTCGTTGATACATGCTGAAAAATAATTTTTCAGATGAGGTGTATGTGCTGGACATACCAAAATTTTGTAGCAATAAAGGACGTTTCCCGTATTCTCGTTCCTATCATTCGAATCGACGAGTTCAGAAATTAAACTGTAATACATTTTCATGCATAATGGCACAAGCTGGTGTCTTTAAAACTTGCGGTGAGGTAATATTCAATGCGCGGGAGGCCTGGAGGCATTGAAGTGTACATCTACGGCTAAACTGCAAAAGTCAGCATTTGATTTTTGCCTCAGCTACAAATACCAGCACACGACAACTATACAAATTTCGAAACGCAAAAACGTCTATTTTTTCTGCGCCGTATAAAACAGGAGGCGGACAGTAAAGATCAAGTTTGAAAAAAAACAGGAACTTTAAGAACTTAAATTTTAATGTAATTTATAGTGAACTACGCCAAAAACTAGCCACAGAAACTAAGTTTTAGTAAACTAAATTATTTTCTGGTGTGGGTCGGAGGAATTGAGCTAGTTGTGGATTGTGGATATGGCAGGTTTTGACATAACTAAAGTGGAAATTGTGGGTCTTGTACTTGAGCCAAAAATCAAATGCTGGCTTTTGCAATTTAGCCGTCGATATGTCCCTGTTAAGACCAATACCAACATTGTAATCTCCGAGGGAACCGACAAATGTATAACAATAATGCTCAAAATTTCGACTAGGACTTTACAGCCGATCCGCAGAGCGCACGAACGTAAGTGCAAAATAAATTCAGGTTAGCCAGATAATCCTCCACTACACTGGACTCGAATTCACATTTTTAAAAGACAGGTGAATGTCGGCGGACTGGGGCGGCTAGGAAAAACAAGTTGATTACCTGGGCGTGGGCGAGTCGTGGGTATTGGCATTGTTGTTGAAATTTTATGTTAATTATGGGCCGCAGCCGCAGCAGGTTCACAAAATCCACCAGACCCTCAGCACCACTTGCGGGTGTTGCAGATACACAGGATGTTTCAGAATTAGATGTCGATTTATATTGCGAATAAAATCTGAACCAGGCCTAGAGGTCAACATTTGGTAGGTATGCATGTTGACGTGGAAGAGATAGGAGCGAAGTTGAAAATGTAAGCTTTGAATTTAAAGGTCATCCAAGAGACCTGCTCGACACCCTAGCAGTTTTTTACTTAAAATTGACCGCTGAGGCGGAAACTTTAATGACAAAAATATTTTTCAATGTTTACAGGTTTCAAATTTTATTCTCAAAAATTTTAGTACATCATTCTGAAACGCCCTGTATGGTAAACACATTCATCAGAATGGGCGTAAACTACAACGTTTTCGAATTTGGAATGGTCAACGTCGTGCAACGGAGTGCCAATAGAAAAAGGTAAACTGAGGCATGCTGAGAACGCGTTTATTGCCGAAGCTTTGTGGTGTTTCTTTATTTTGAAGGACGACAGCGCCAGACTGCACATTTCAAACCTCAACTTCATTGTGCGGCTAGGCTTCGAGCAACATAAGTTGTTTCTGCCAGTTCTTCATGACTTGACGCCATTGCTGTTGACGCAAGCAGGTAGTTAGTGTGCGACTCCACCTTATTTATCTTTTAACAACTGTAGTGGTACGAGTTTGATTTGAAAGTGTTGTATTGAGACGACCGAAATTTCTTGTATTCTGGTTTAGAGTGAGGTGAGTTTATTTAACTCTTGCAAAGTTAATCAAGCTTATTCATTGAATTTACGTGCACTAGAATGTATTGCCACCTAACTTGTTTAGTGTATTAAGTGATGAACATTTAATCGAAAAGTCAAAGTGTATTTAGCTTGTGAGCTTGGCATTATTGCATATTATTTCATAATTTATTGTGAAGGAAAGAGGCAAAATGGCTGGCATGGAAGAATTGAGCAACAGAGGTCTCAAGCGACTGAATGAGTTTGATGAAGACCTGCTCGGTTCTATGGAGAGTCTTGCTTCGGAAAGCGTGGCACAAAGTGTGATTCTTACCCCGACGTTGGTGGATGTTTTGGAAAATAACTACGTCGAGAAGCGTGACCAGCTGATCGGTTCCGATGGCTCTATCAGCACTCCACTGAAAGTTCTCAAAGATTTGGCATTTGAATATGGCGTTCCCGTGGAAACGGTCACATTTGAGGTTCACATGCCGAGAAATTCCTTTGGTTTCGATAAGGTGCGGAATCGCGTGAATGTTCGTGTTGGGAAATTCACAGGTTGGTGCAATTGATGCTTTAAAAATTACGTGGTAATACCCACTGCCACATTTTCGAATGAAACCCTTGAGAGAATAATGTAAATGTTTTGAAAAATTCATGAGATTAGAGTAATTCGAGGCTAGTTCTGATTTAATCCAGTATTTATGATTTTCAGGTGACGGAGAAGCAACCCGACATCGCCTCGCTCTCCAGTTAGCAGCGGCGGATTTGTTGGAACAGCTAAAGTCCGAAAGAGGTGATGTACCAGAATTTGGTCTCTTGCCAGGCTGTCGAACGAATCCCCAAATCTATGAGGACCTGAGAGAGCTTTGCCGATTGGAAGCATTGGCAAATTTGCCGATGTTCAAACAGGTGAATCCTGCTAGCTTAGGCAGTAATAACTTGTTTGCCTTTAAGTGTACCATTGGCCAACTTGAAACTACAGGTGAGTACCTAATTGAAATTCTCATGATGTTTAGCAAGAGCATTTTCTAACGTAATCTTTGTCATAAACTTTTAATCTGAAGGTACGAGTGACAGCATCTTTTTGGCAAAAAGAATAGCTGCAAAGGAGATGTACGAAATGCTTACTAGCGAAAAATATCCGGATGATCGTATTGCTTCTGGAAAAGGATGTCTTACAGTGGAAGATTTGAAATTGATGGGAATTACACCTGTCATTTCTACTCGAGTAAGAAACTATTGCCTCAGCATTTATGTCAAAAAATTCAGAGTTTTGCTTGATCTAAACTTGAGTTCGATTTTCAGCTGAAGCAGAGGAGGCAGATGCAGGCACTCGCAACTAATGGGGACGCTAGTGGTGGGATTTCTTCAGAAATCGTGCGAAGGCCGGAAGTGGGACCAAATGACATTCATGATGACGACTTTGCTGAGGAAGAAGATCATGTCGTAGTTATGAGACAACAACTCGATGCACTGAACATTCAATGAATTTTTTTTGTGTTTGTGGGGTCCTTATAGCTACTTTAGGAGACTTAGTTACGAGTTTTTGAAAACTGCATCGGAACAGGTCATCTTGACCATGCCTGTTTCAGTACAAAGCTCACGGGCTTGGAAGAGCTGACGAGATTTAAAATAGCTGGAACATAATTAGAGTTGATTAACTTAGGAATAGAAATCTTTGTAATTCGGTTTTATTTATGTGTTGAATAATTTTCTTCTGTTGAAAGGCTCTATGACCTAAATTTCCTCCTAAGAAACTTCAATTCAGTCCATCGAATGTTAGTAAGTGTGAACAGAGGGCATTAGTAAAAGGACTTGGTAATCACGGTATTTAAAAATTAGTTTGGAAAGGATATTAGTGTTGAAATTTTCAACTGGGCCATTCTCAGCTCATACTGCGATGCTTGTTTCCTTGGAATGACAACAGCAGCTAACGGTGAAATAGATGTTATAAAATACGAATTGAAGCAAGTGAGCTCCTTTAAATAGTAAGCGTGTTTTCATTTTAACCCCCCAAAACAAAACACTGCAATATACTCTAATTTGCATAGTGACTTACACGAAATTCGTTGACGGTAAACCCTGAACTAGTCGCTTCGTCTCTTGTGACTGTGAAAGTGTTTCTCAAGCTGCCCCGGCGAGTCTTCAGCAGTGCGGAAATTTGATATTGAAGCATGTTAGTTGAAATTTTTATACCGTAGTAACTGTTTGAGCAATAATACTATGGTAAACAATTCAGCGTAACAACCGTAGTGTAGGACTTTGTGCTGAAAATCTCAGAAATGACAAGGTCAGTGAAACATTACGTATGAGTGAAGAAGCTGAGTCAGTCGATCTTGTAACAACAATATTTATTCCTTTCGTTGTGAGTTTTTATCCTGATGCCCATTTTCCTCTGTAAAACTAAATAACATTACAACCTCCCACCTTTAAGCTTGTCCTGCTGACAATTTAGGTAATCATACGATCTACTGGGTGTTCCAGAATCCAGGCACGATTTGCTTTGCTAATTAACGCTGAATCCTNCAGAATCCAGGCACGATTTGCTTTGCTAATTAACGCTGAATCCTGCAACCTGGAACAATGGCTAACAAATCAAAGCTGAGTCTTCTGGATTTCATCGGTTACAGTTTCGCCGAAATCGTCAGAGTCATGCAGAAATAGGAGCCAAGACATTTTTTGGGTTTTTATGGGCATAAACGGCGACTTCAAACCCGTCCAGGGGTCAAACTAGTTGACACATAGACAAAAGTTGTAGCATTTTCGAGAGGGGAAAAGTAGTTTTGAAAAAGTAGTGTAATCTGAGATTGTGACCTTGGATGACCCCACTATCACAGTATTACAAAGTGATCTGTTGCCCCTATTCTTACATTATACTGGGCTTTAGCTCTCGAACAAGCTGTAACTTGTGTCTGTGTGCCAACTAGTCCTTCTACTACTACAACTAGGCTCCTGTCGGCTATTTCTGTACGAGCATGACGATTGTGGTGAAACTATAGCAGTTAAAATCCCAAAGAATCAGCTTTGATTTAAGTCTTAGTCATTGTTCTAGTTATCGGGATTTAAATTTCATTAACAAAACAAATCTTGGATTTTATTTTGGAACACCCAGTATTATCGCTTATATAAAGTGAGTTTATTATTTTAATGTCCTTGACCGTGGCAACCACATACTTCCGGGATTCAGTGCTGCAAATACTACTGCAAAACTGGAGTGGGTGCAACGCTCGTTGTCCGCCGTCTTGACTTAACTCTTCGTTCCATAGAGGACAGAAACCGTTGCTTGTTGAAACATAACTTTACGAACATCAACTTTAGTTGCCATATCATATGAGGTTGAGCTGGACTTCATGCATACATCCTCTGGTATATTGACACCACAAGTTACCCTGACATTAATAAGTCCTTGTGAGATCTACATGCGTCGACGGATCTGTCACCTTTCTGTAGTGTATCTTACAAATCTCACTATTCCGACAAGTATATGACTTCGAAAACAAATAAAATCTGGAATCGGACCATATTCTCTCCCAATAAAAGAAAAAGCATGGACTGTTCATTCATACTTATTCTACTTGTAAACAGTCACACATTTTGTTTATTGCAAGCCCAGGCGCATGTACATTAACTATTCTGCCAACGATTAGAATCTTGATGTGTGCAGTCTCCAGATGATAATTAAGTATTAAAAATATTAATGTTGTAGCAGGGAGTATTTTGGCAGTATAGTAATTATTTAAATAATTATTCACAGAATCCCTCCGAAACAGTTCAATGGACACCAGGAACTTCTGCAGCATTTTCTGAGTGTCAATTAAAGTCATAAGCATGAGAGTCTTCAATTTTTTCCTGTCAACATTTCAAAACTGCAGCCATTTTGACACGGAATTCTACATTGAATTTTTTCTCAGGGTAATATTACCGGACGATCCCTCTTTCCATGCATCCGACGAAATGAGCAACGTACATCAGTAACTGCTAACGTTCCGGAAAGTTGAGCTCCACATTCTTTTTAATACGAATACTATATGCAGCTCACACATTCACAATTTGCGTGACGCAACAACTTCATTTCTCTTCATTCATTACCCTGAGGGAGTGGGATTCGGAGGGGAAAATATGAAAGTAATAATAATGGTTCCGTAATTGCTTGATGACTTCACATTATGATTCAGCCACGGAAGACGGAGTCCGCTCGCTGCGTAAAAATTATGTTCGTGTCGGACGGCGGGATCCGTTTCATATTCATGGAAGGGGATTCTCACGGGACCGGATACCGGGGAAGCCGGGGATTCTCCACATTCTTCATTTTTGACTTGCAGATGGGAGAAGGGGAAGTCTCCACGTTCTTAACATTCAACAGTGTACACACAAATAAAGGATTTATTCCACATTTATCTTTGTCTCATGTACATGGATATAGTATTAATACATATATGTGTATATGTATGTATATATGTTGCGTACGTTTACATTTCTGTAACTAACGTGGTACATCCCCATCCACGGACACTGTACTGCAGATATAATATAATAATGTGAACGGTTGCCGCACAAATCCACCATTTACACACGTGAAAACACACGCGCACCGGTTCCCAAACGTACACAGGCCGTTTTTCTTTTACACCAGGAAATCAATTTCAGACACATGTTACAAATATATGTACATATATATCGTATGCAATGGAAGATCAAATATACATATATTTATTATATAATAACTTTAGTTTCGTCAGTTTGAGACACAAAAGAAGGCTGCTATAGCCTACACGGGAAATGCAGTCAGGAATGAGATAAGGGCGCGCATGTAAAATGTAGTACATGCTGCTCAAATTATAGCACCAAAACGTACGTTATTACAATAGTACTTACTTAAGCCGAGATGCCCGAGACGGAAACTTTTTTTTGAGGTAGAAAAACAGGAAGTGGGAAGGAGTAAAAACTGGTTAAATACAAATACAAAGTCGTGGTAGCTTCACTCTCATCATATCATCATCACATGTAAAAATTTCTCTTTTCAGCAAGTTTTACCATTTTCTATACCCATAGACTTCCACTCGAACCCGCGAAGTTTCGAGTTCCTTGTATCATAATAATCAGGTCCTGTGGTGTTTCTTTGTGTGTGATTTTAGTACTCTCTGTCTCTATCTCCCAGAGTGTAATTATGTGTATGCGTGTATGTGTGTGTGTGTGTGCGTGTGTGCGTGGATGTGTGTTTCTCAATATATGCATGTATATTTGTCTAACAGCACCGTTGTTCTAATGGGAATCAGAGCCCTGCTCATTGTTCCCATCACTGTCATCGCCGAGGGAGGAGAGGAATATGGGGACGACTTGCGGCTGTGGCTTCTTTTCCCGCTGACACACACACCTGCAGATTATCTTCTTGAATGCGAAGCGAAAGTCCTTGGAGAAGAGGGCATAAATGCAAGGATTGAGGGCGGAGTTGCAGTAGCCCAGCCAGAAGAGGATGGAGAAGAGGAGGGGCGGAATGCATGTTGCACAAAAAGCCCGGACCACGTACATTGTGAAGAATGGGAGCCAGCACAGGATGAATCCGCCCACGATAATACCTGTTAGCAAAGAACGTGGATGTTGTGAGTAAGATATATATAAATACCAATGTAATCTTCCGCAGGCTACAAAATCAATTATCCACAAGATAGCATTTACGACTCAAATCCGATCCAGAAAAAAATATGCCAAAATCATCCACCTTATGCATATATATTTTACATGTATATGTTACATTATACATATGTACAAACTAAAAATAACCTGGATTATTTTAGCCTCACTGGCTATATAAGCTGACAAAACTATGGCCTATATATTCAAAGTGCTATTCCTCCAACGTGGATACTGGGCGAATCCATACGGCTCAAAATTCTGTCCATTATTCATTTCACGCTCTTAGTTCCGTCTCCGCCTGCCCGGACGCTGAGTGCTTCATCGGGTATACACTTGGATAATTGGACGGTGAGGGATAACTGACCCTGTAGTCAATATCCCATATAGCTTCTCCTCATTTCATGCCCTGGCGAATAAAACTGCCTCGGCTCCCATCTCGGCTCGGCTCAAGAAAATTGACTTTTGCATAGTTGGATTAAACTCTCTATGGAGCGGTTCGTTTTGTACCAATAGCCAGCATATAGCCACTCAACCAAACTCCGAGCGGGATAATTTGACAGGATCTTCTCAAGTTCCAGTGATCACAGGAGACTTTCGAGTCTAAACAACTCAACTTCCCTAGTGCTCATTTGTGCGGGATTTAGCGGGAGGAATGAGTTAGTGCCGCCGGCGACTCTTATCGGGAGACAACAGGTCCCTCTGCGGCTCCGCAGAAGAAGGAGTCTCCATCATATACGTCATGTTCCCCCGCTCCAGTCCCACAAATCTCTCACAGTCTCCTTGTCTCACTCCCAGTTCAGCCTAACCTGACACATTGGACTCTCATCGGATGTGTAACAGGACGGCTTGTACATTCAATCCATGTGCATCCCCCAGTCTGTGGGCCTACAATCGGTCCCTCGTCACTCAAACACAATGCATATGCGGCTGGGTTTGACTCCATGGCGTTTCCCCCCGGTTGCCTCAGCAGACTGGCAAAGTTCCATATTACTCCCTCTAGGCTGGGTAAGTGCGCGGGATAGAAATTGAGGATTGACCACTACAGATACGGGTTCTTCTACGCCGTTCATACTGGTGTGATTTGACTGGAGATGAGAACTGCGTACGTCTCCCCTTGGGGTCTAGAGCCTGGTTAATCCTACCTGACTACCCCAAGTCCTACTAATTCTCATGCCCAGCTGTAGCTGTTGTTGTTGTAGCTGCTAATTGAACGAACTGCCGAAGCTTCCTTAATAGTTTCTTCACGTACCCAACGTTTTAGCCGCCTTGGTCTCCATTCGGAATCGCTTGACCTGAGCTTTGATATTCCTCCGGCCCATTTTCGAGATGAGTTTGGGCTTGCCATCCTCTCCGGGTGCAGTGGTGCACAGGGTATCATACTTGGTACCTGCAGCCGGGCACAGGGACGGTGAGGGTGATGGGGTGGAGGAGGACTCTGAGTCACTCGTCTGGACCAATCTCCGCCCGTCGGTTGTCATGGGGACGCTCAGTGTGTCGGATTGATGATGTTGGCGAAGGGAGCCTCCGGCGGAAGCACTCCCGCTGCTTCCACAGCCCCCTGAGCTCGGCTGACTCAATCCTTTCCGACTACCGGGGGAAAACTTTGCACTGTACGAACTGCGGGGCTTGTAAGATGCGGAGCGCCTTCCTCCTGCAAACAAATTTGCGTACATTCAATATGTATTAAGATGAAATATCATGAGTAATTTTCACGCATTCGATTATCGTCCCTTTCGTGATATGCGTGCCATTCACCGGAAACTGCGCAACGAAAGAATTCTCACGAATAACCCGCAGAAAAGAACTGTCGTAGTTTCGCTCTATTCAAAATCTCTCGGCTCGAGTGTATGCGTGTGATTGCGGATATAAGTGCTTTTAATCCCGTCTCTAACTATGACCTTCTTGTGGGAGCATATGGGACTCTTCCGCTCAACTTTTGAGTCCATTAGATCCAGGATTTTATCAGTCAAATGCTGGATCGGAAAGCGTGTAGCGGGGTACGCGCGGAAATAATAAAAATGTCGAAGCTGAGCATGTCGTGACTCCGCTGTATTTCATTTCATACTATTTTTACTCCAGCCCTTTCACTCCAACTTCCCAATTAAGCTCGTAGGCAACAACTCATTCTATAGCTCTTCCGTGTCCATGGCAAGAGCGCTACTCCGAGTCCTTGCCCCAGTTTTCCCCGAAGGGAAAGAGAATGATATATGTATACGTGTGAGAAGGAGGCGGGACGCGGGAGGTTCCTGCCTCTAATCTAGATTAATGTCCTCTACGCTCCCCTATGTCACCCCCTCCTCCTGTTTACTTCCCCAAATTATACTTCCCGCCGCCCGGCTTGACATAATAAGGGCTAAAGACCTTGACAGAATTATGGCATATGAGGAATAATAAGTCCACAGCTCCTATTCACACTCCGACCCCCCTGTCACCCAGTGTGTTGAGTAGCGGGTGGGTTCGTGACAGATGTACACCTCACTAATGCTGTCGCACATGAATAGGATGTGACGCTCTCGGCAGGATTCTATTGGGGTGGAGTATGGGATGCAATGGGATTATGTTGACTCCATTCAGCGCCGCTGGAAGGACGTGGCCGAAACACTGACACTCAGCCCTGTTCCTCAGCCTTGCTAGAGGGCAGGATCATCATGGGGAGGAACTGATTTCCAGTGGCAGATAATTGGGTGAGGACCCACTTGGTCATAATGACAGCAATGGCGGATGAGGGGGGAAAAGGCAAAGGAGTAATGGAATGAAGGTTGAATCAAGGTGGAGAAATTTCATACAATTTCCTTCGGTCCGACGCACCCCCCCTCTCCATTTTCGCTCTATCGAAAAAGCGATGGCAGCAGGGGCTGCGTCTTTGTTGAACATTTTCCCGCTGCGATCCGGAGGAGCCACGCGCCAAGCTTACCGAAGGTGCCACCATCATTTTCATTCATACTACGTGCGGGGGTTCCAAAGAGGGAGGGGGGATGGATTTGGATGAAGGCCGAGGTCAGGAATAGCTTGTTGGTTGGCGGCGGGCAGGCGGCCTTTGTTTCTCAAACCGCGGGGAATCTGAGCTGAAGCTGGAGGTGAAGTGGAGGAAATGGGAAATCCCAATTCCTATATCCGCTCCCGCCAACATTCGGATCCCCCCACCCCGAAAGTGTAAAGGGAATAAATCCCCCTCTGCTTACTCCCCAAAGTATGGAAATTTGTATGTTTCTTTGTCGTATGCTGTGCCTACATATTGGACATGGGAAAGAAATCTGCCTGGGTAGAATCCGATATTTCGGATGCCAATGACTATCCGGGCGGGTGACAGGATGAGCGGGGTAAAAAGTGCTTCGGCTCAACATCTCCGACAGCCACGCTGGAATTATTTATGAGTGCGGGCGCGTCTGACTGAGTAATGTCTGTCTATCCGGAGTGGGATGAGGAGAGGAGGTAGTGGTTCGCCCCACCGCCTGAGTGCCACTGTCGCTGACGACGACTGCTTCCCCTGCCCGCCCGCCTCCAACCAGATCAGTGGAGACGGGAATGAGTGGGAGGACATGGAGATTTATGGGGGATTATTTTATGTGATGTGATGAGAATGGGAGTGAATTTTACATGGGGTGGAGGCCCCCTAGACCTGTGGTGAGAGACGGCTCCTTGGAGTTTACATACCCCGCGGTGGTGGAGCCAGATGCACAGTGATCCGCTCATGAGATCTACTCCTTGAGATGGTGGCCGTCGTAGAGTGGAGTCTCCCATTCGACGGTGAGATCGGTTTCGGGGAGTTGGACCTGCTGTGGTGATGCTGGTGGTGGTGATGGTGGTGGTGGTGATGATGATGATTTTGCACGGAGCGCCCCCGGTGGATCCTCAGCGTCAGTCTTTGCTCTTCGAAGCGGGTGCCGAGGAGGCGGGAGCCCTTGGTGGTGCGGAATCCCTGGTTGATGGCCCGCGTCGTCTCCACCGCCGCCCGGTAGATCCGCCAATAGAAGAACAACATGACGAACATGGGGAGGAAGAAGGAGCCGATGGCCGAATACACGACGTACCCCTACATGAAAGTCATACAAACAGAGGGTGTCACAAAGTCAGGTGTCAAACTTTGTGCTCGAGTAAAATCGGAGCTAGATAGTTCATGTCAATGCGGGATGCTCAAGTTAAGGTCAAGGATATCCGATATGGTTTGATATGAAAGTAGCTGAAATTGGAGTGTTTATTTTGAATGTGTGGTTGGTAAGTAAAATATTGTTGAAATTTGTAACATAGGCATAAACTGTAGTTTCTCATCATAGCTCAGGGAAATTGGATCGACTCTGCCATATGTGCAATAGCTCATTTGGGAGCTCAGGGCAAGACAAAATTATAAATAGGGTCATCCGAGATGGTCACCTCCGTTGACCCGAAAGATCTAATGATTTCAAAGAACCCTCTAGATTAATGTAACTTGACCTGAGCTTCCAAATAAGCTATAATTCATGTCTTTGTGTCACTCTATTTGACTTGTACAGTGACTAAAAGCTACCATTTATACCTACGCTAAAAACCGTAATATTTTCCTTCTGACCATAAAATTAAAACATGACCGATGTCATCCAGTTTTATATGAAGGATGTCTGAAATACTGGGCTTTTAAGGCATTCCATGTTGACTGGACATTGACAGTGACTAAAATAGCTCAGATTTTTTCAAAGCATGGC
>WJFA01001469.1:0-21220 GCA_009870155.1 Pseudobourletiella spinata | reverse complement strand
GCCAGTGACACTCCATGGGGGAGAGAGTTTTCCCAGGAATGGGACAGGGAAGATAAGTGAATGTTCCCTCCGTTCCAAAGGCACTTGTGGGAGCCATAAGGGAGTGTTTTTGGAGGACGGAGCTGGAAATAAAGGATATGTACAGTCCATATATAATTCCTCTTCCTTCCAGGCAACAACTCCTCCGGTAGTGTCCACAACCGGATCCTCCGGAATTCCCAGCGGGAATAAATTGTGGCGGCTCACAGTCCGGCCCCGGCCGTGGGTTCACAATAAAGTGGGACCAGACTGGGGCTCCAGTCAATCTTGTCAGTCCACACGACTTTTACGCCGGGACATTTATGAGACAATTCTTTTTGTATGGACAGGGACTTTTGATACTATCATTTTTCAACGAGATCCCTGCCTCGTCCTTAATGCCCCAAGGCCAGCGTGGTTGAAGGTTTTGACGGCGGCGGCGGTGGCAGTGCAGTGGCATCCGCGACTGCCATGTCGCTACGCTGGATTGACAGCCTTGAGGAAATGACTCTTTGTACAAAAATGTTTTCAGCTCGAGCCGACCTGTCCGGTACGACCGACCGGCGGTTCAAGTCCACCCAAATAAATGCAAGCCAAGGGCGGCGGGATTAAAGTGCAACTGGCTTCTGGCAACATGAACTGACTATGTGTCCGCCACCGAGGAGCCTTCGGCTATCTAGGGACAAAAGACACGTGGGGAGCCTGTGGGAGGGATCGTGCATATACGGGCTGGAAAATTGGCCGGCATTGAAGATGTCACATTGAGATGACTGTCAGGCGGGGAATAGGCGAGCATGATTTAGCCAAGGCCCTTTTCCCGAGCGCCCGTTGTACTGTGCTGGGCTCAAGTGACAAGGTGGACAAGTGAGGCGTCCGCGTGTGACAGCGGAAATGATGGGACAGAGGACAGTTCATGCGCGTCACTGAGCAACTCATCCACGGTCCGTCATTCCACGCTCAAGTTCGTTGCGCCAGTGCGAGCCCGTGGAAATTGAACCTTCTACATGATGAGGTCTCAAAAAGACCGGAGAAAGTAGGGAGAAAGTCCCGTGGGAGAACTTTCCCAGGATTCCCCTCCAATCACCCCACAACAGTTCGAGCCCATTTCATCTTCTGCACGACCGTCCTCACCGCTCATTTACTGACACCCCCTATATAATGTCCCACTAGCGGTCTGGATTTCCGTGCTTACTGCTGGAATTCCCTTATCCTCTCAAGCGGCGGTAGCTTATCTCATCGTTGTTGGAAATCCCCCGCCTGCCTTCAATAGAGGCTCAACCCTCCATGGTCTAATGAGTCTAGTCCACTACTTGCCAAAGAATATCTTTTGGACTTTTGTACCCGAATGGCGTGCAAATGCTATTATTGTGTCAGCTAATTCGAAAACTCTTTCATCCAGTTGAAAATCCCGCGCCTCAAAGGTCCAACCGAACTATTGAGCTTCTTCTGCATGCCCACACAAATTTTTGTTGTCTTTGGAATCCAAAGATGAGTTTCTCCACCCACAGAATTCCCCTGCTGCCTGTGTCCATCCCACTTTCTCCGACTATTTCTAGAGTCTAATTGGTCAAGTTACAATGTTGACATTCCACGTGTACGCGGACGACGCTATGTGTCACAAGTTTGAGTTTCACATGGTAAACATGCTTCCGCATGTAGTAAATACACACGCACATATGCGGATCGATGAAATTTCCATAACAATTAATGTAGGTCCCACGTTACATGCGACTCAGACATGTCACTGCTCATATGGCGCCTGTGTGTAATTCAAAATGAAAATACACAGTACATCTTCAATATGGTCTTCAGTGCGTCAATTGAAAATACTAAACACTAAAATCTCTTTAATACGGTGTTCGGTGGGCCAATTAAAAATAGTATATACAGTAAAATCTCACTAGTACGGTCTTCAAGGGACATCGGCCGATTTGACCATTACAAGCCATGAAGATTACGTAATAAAATTTACGATGAAAAACAAAAAAGTTACCGTTACCACAAAATTACCATGTTTACAGTACCGTTATACGGAGATTTCACTGCAATGGTTTACGACGGTCCGTTCTCAGCTTTGAATAATGGATTTGGAGAATGTTCCCCATAAATGGGGCATACAGTCAGATTTGGGTGTCAAGATATTTTTTAATTGGGCCCAGCAGTGCCTCTGGCCGCCCCACACGCGGGAACGAGAGTGCGACCAACTAATTCCTCAAACAAGGTATTACATAATTCCTCCATCCATACATACATACACTTCAATGTCCAAGTCACGCACGGGGTTTGCAACCGTCACGTCGTGCAGAGAATCACTGGGATTTCCTAATTCGAGCCCACGTTATACAACGGGCTCCGAATCGGAATGAACATACATACATACACACACACACACACACACACAAATACAGACACACTTTTCCCGTTACAGTCTTGTCTTGGTCAGCCCATGTGCTCGGGGGGAGCGATAAGGTATGCATGCATATAGCAGCCGAGACGATGGGATCAGAGTTTTTTTTAGCGAAGCCGCGCATAAAAACTTGGGAGGACTTGATGAGGAGAGAAAGCGAATAAGGTGTGTGTGTGACTGTAGGAAACAGTTACAATAATGTTAGAAACAAGCCTGTCTACTCGCCTACCAGCCTGCGTGACCGGGGGCAGTGAAATGGAATGGGATCTGGTGGAGGAGGAATGTAATTAAATTGACCAGAAGAATTGGGGGAGGAGGCGGGGCGTGTGGATTGGTGGGGGTACAGCACTGTGGCTGCAAAAGCTGTATGCTCTGCCGGGACCTGGGTATTAATTAGTACTAAGGAGAAGCTCGGGCCCAGGGAGTAGGCCCACAGAGGCTCGCCAATAAAATTACCATGCATGTCAAACTCGTGTTGTTGTGCAAGGACCCTCTGTACAGGCAACATAATTGTGTACAAGCACGCCGATGAGATTGGGAGAAATTCACTATTATTGCTAACACGGTGTGTGGTGCACTGCCCCTCCGTGCGGTTTGCAGGCAGGGGAGGGAGCAGCAGCGGAGGAAAGCCCGGCTGGTTCATCGGCCCAACAAGAACAATAATAATACGTTTTTCTCAAACCCACCCACCCCCGAGTGTTGGCACTTCCGCGGCATATATGGACACACACACACACACGCACACTCCCATGTGTTAGCTTTATTATCCTTGTTAACTTCCCCTGACTTTATTCCAGCATAAAATTACACTCTTTATGGCACGAGGCTTTTATAGCTCCGCCTGCTCGAATCTAAAGACCCTGTAAAGTAATTTGCCAGAGTGAGAGAGACTTGGGAGCATAATATAGTAGTGGTGGTAGTAGCAGTCGTGTGACTCCCAGTAATGCAACATTGCCGCTGGCTCTCCGGCATGTTCACCATGGGGAGAAGCCTGGTTGACTGACTGTGAGAGGGGATTTGGCTCTGGTAGGACTACCAGTAGACCAGAACTCCATCCCATCCCAAACCATTTGACTTTCGGGTCTACGACGTGGAAACAGCTGGTGGCGGGGAAGTGGAGAGCCTTATTCCGATATGGCCAGCTATCGTAAGTCGCATGAATAAATCCTTTCCAATGTCTGGTATTACCAATTATAGCCTGGAGTCTTTATTGTTATTGCCATATTTACGGCAATGTGACGCCTCCTCCTGCTCGGCCCCCTTTATGACCCTTGAGTAAAAATCCAATTCACCTCCGCGCCCGCCCAACTTGACTTCCAAGGAGAGTCTGAAAAAAGTCTCGGTGGAGCAGATTTCCCACTGATCTCCCGACTAGTCCGCCCCTGCCGAGCATGGCTATTGGGGTTCAGGATGGATGACTTGCACACGTGGGATGAGGGCGATGGAGCTGGAAATGTTGACATGGGTCCTCCTTGAGAGTACACACAATAGAAGGGAGGAACTTCAACAGATTTCCGTAATGATGAGATGAAAGTCCCCGTAGTGATGTATATTTTAGGATAGGCATGAGGTGGATTCGGCGAGGTACAGCTGGAATAGGACAATGCTGTAGGTCATGGCGGAGGCGAAAATCTGGAATTATTCGACATTATTTCAGTTTGCAATTGCCGACTTGGACACCAAAAATACTCGGGAAAGTTCCAGCGATGACGCGGGGAAAGTAACGGGCAGATGAAGGCATTCTTACTCCGGTCATGAGACGTCGATCGACACGGAAGAAGCCGGATGCGGAGAACTCCCAGTGGAAACCCTCCATCATGGCACTCACCAGGTTGTGATGCACTTCAGACGACGGAACGACGATGGAGCCGTGGTTCTTATGTGAATTGACTCGCCGGCGAACATTCCGCTTTGCATGCTGTACCTGAAGAATAATAGGATTAGATATTGCAATGTTCTTTCAGATTTGCTCCTCGGCATTTACGACAAGGTTGGACTCACCGTCCGCTTCACGGTTTGTCCTAGTTCAATCAGTACCAAAAACATGATTTCGGACACGAGGAGGAGGCTTTCGGAAAAGGTGGCCCAGTCGAAATTCTGCTGGTAGGTCATGTCGTTCACGGACTGTATGACCATGAAAACCGTGCGGACGATGAGACCGACGAGGAGCGGTCCCACGATTCCTTCCTGCTGGTCCAGCAGTGACATGAGAGCGTCGTAGCGGGTCCAAATGCAATAACTGCTGTTGTTTCCACTCGCTGTTGGGATCTTCTAAATCATACGCATTGGATCCGTATGTGCGAAGGTGCATATGCATGTAAAAAGAATACACTTTTATAGTTTAGTTCACATTTGGTTTTATCCTGGCACAATGGGTGAGCAGTGCGGCAGCACGCCATATCTTTCTTTGCAATAATGGGTTGAGGTACAAGATAATTACTTTCAAAAGTGGAAATGCTGAAAAAACCATGACTACCGGGAGTGACAAATTAACGGAGATGAGGATGTAGCGGATCTCTTCACACACATCACACTCTCGCACTCAGCTGCATTCAATATGTGGCGTGTATGTGCTCACACGTGTTCAAATACGACGTAAGTGGACAAGGTTAGGAGTTAAAGCGTACAGTGGAAATTCAATACAGTGCTGAATTCTCTTCCCCTTGTTGATTTTTGCAAACGGGATATTGGTAGCCACCTACATTGACTCATAAATCCACTTGGGTGATAACCATAACTTCTTCAACAATGCATTCGGCTCGTGTGGGGGAAAATTGAATAATATTTCGCTACCTACCCGTCACTGAAATTGCCGAATAGTAATGATAGGGCTAATGGCGTACAAGTCTCCAGGCTGTGAAATGAGTTTTCGGTAACTCGTGTTGGTCAATTTTGTATCACGAACAGTCTAGAGACTTGTATGCGGGTTACCGACACAACTCATCCAAAGAATATTTCACCGGGTGTATCTGACTCCGAAAATTTTCACCAAATATCAGCTTCGTCAAAACATATACACATCACCAATCCCATTTCACCGCGGGAAAATCGAGCCAAAGCCAAATGCACCAAGCCATACATATCAACACATACTTGTCCACTTAAAGATTTCACCAAGTCGTTACAGCACCACCACACATTTCACCAAATCATGTTACACTCAGATCTCATTTCACCAAATCATGTTTCACCAGATCTCATTTCACCGAAGCATTGAAGTTTTCACCACAACAAATGTCACCATCGCTTGCCTTATGCAGGTAACCTGTCATCCCTTTCTGATAAATAACCTGTGTGCAGACATTTTCTGTTCCCCATACAAATCGGCCCCTGCAATTTTTGTGTGGAAATATTTTCAAACTTGGAAACAGTGCAATATTTTCAAAAATTTATCAAGGTTTTTCGAAATGGGACTTGATTTCCAACTCTCGCATTGTTTGCATCTTTACATTTTAGAGCCACACTGGAATCTCTCGTCTTTCATTTTCAGGGAAATGTTTGCGCCCGCGCCATTTTATTTCAGTTGCATGAAGCCCGTGATAGCGGCTATTACGCCAAAGTTAAAAGTTTATTAAATCAAATTTGGTCAGACTCACGAAAAGAAAATCTTTGGGGAGGATGACTGCCTCACCTTCAAATTTTAGCAGGCAGCCTGACATTTTAAGCGCGAAAATTGTCCAAAAACTGCTCCCATTAAAATCATCTACACAGCCACGTTTCGTTCTCAAAAGCGTTGTTACAAATTATACGCACACACATACTAATTTGCATACAGTTTTCAAAATGAGCCCGCCGATTCCTTTGAAATTACAGTGAGAAACCATTAGGATGAACCGTAATGCATCTTAAATGTAGTATAAATGATGGATTGGTCAGCCAAATTGCACGATTAAAGCTATGCATAAGCCCTAGTAATCTAAAGAGTTGCTTGCGTCAAGAATTTTTAAAATCCCGTAAACCATTGTCTTGAGACGCTTATTGCAACTTTTGTAGTTTCCGTGTACATTTTCCGTTTGGCTGGCTATCCCTCAATGAGTATTTGTGCTTATTTATACTTTCCTATATACAGTGCTAGCGTAACGTTTCCTCTAGTTACGCGGTATGGCTAGTGGGAGACCCAGGAATTTTCTAAGGAGCGACAGTGTAATATGAGGTGCGACGTGTGCACGGAGGTCCACATGTAAGAATTTCAAAGAGTTTACTTTTGGCCGTAGTTTAAACGTGATGAATATTTAACGAGTCGGCATGAACCGTGGTTGCGGAGTTTCTTCCTAGCGTAATAAGAGAATTGTGACCCCGCAGAGCTTTGACACTACTGGTTGACGAACAATCGGACGAAAAGCCAGCCGTGAAAGCAGCAATATGATATCATTCACTCTGCCGCTGTTCGTATGGTACTGGCTGGAAATTTAGCCCCACGGCTGTAATTCACAAAGTGAAAACCGCCAATTTCCGGCTCCGGGAGGCTCGGACCACGCAGTAATTATGCCAGTGAAACGAGCACGAAGACGTCAAAATGTCACGCTCAATCAGGTTCAGAAGCACAAAATCAGGTGCACGAAGAAACCCGATGATAGAGCGGAAAGAAATCAAGGCTCGTCATCATCATCCACTCTCATCCTCGTGGGGATTAAAAAGAATAGAATTTTTACCGCCGCCGAGAATTGCTTCAAATTTGTGGCATCCAGCTGCTCCACACTCTATCTTGTCCGATTCAGGTGGGATCCCTCGACGGGGCGGTTTACCCCCGGAACGGCCGCTGGCAGACGAATCGCCGCTCATTACGTCGTGCTCGCGGTCTTTGCCGCGAGCATGACTCACAAATTGGTTCAGTGCATACAGCTCATTTCGAGCGAGGCTCTCCACGTCAGCGCTTTCCTGTGCATTGTGGCCTTCCTCGTCTACTTTGTGTCGTGGTGCATCTCTGTGGGCTCGTTCGTGAAACACGAGGAAACCATGGATTTACTCAATAGCTGGTCAGACCTGCTGACATCGTGGTCGGAAGAGCGTGGTAATAGTGGGTACGGCACCACCAAACACGTGGATTCGCCCTTTCACCACCTGTCCACGGCCGTGCAAGTTATTTTCGGGACCGTGTTGACTCTGGCCATCGGAACAACAGTCTCCCTGTTTAGCATTGCGTTCGAGTCCCTCCCGGTATGCGTCCTTCCCACGTTGACGAAGCTCGGGCTCGTCTTTCCGAATGAGCAGAACCTGCGTGTTCTCCAGCTACTGTTTTTCCCCGTCGAGCTACTCCTCAACATTCCACCAATGTTAACCGCTGCTTTCGGAGTCCTCACGATCGTCCTCATGATCGGTACGCTGAAGATTTACACGAACGAGCTAAGGTGAATGTCATCAGAGGTTCATCTCTGAAATTTCCGGGATTTATCGCAACTTGAAACTTTCCCAATGATTTGTCACTAAACTGTATGCAGGGAACTCCCGCTGAACGACGCAGGATGCCGGGCTCGACTGGAAAAGCAGTACGTGCACATGCAGATCAACGACGCCATATTGATCCCGTGGTTCAAACAAATGATTGCGCCCACACTCTTCAGCGCCAGCTCCACCGTCATCATCGATCTGTACATTACGATCCGGCATACGGAGCTCCCGCTCTATGTCTACTTTATTTTCCCATACACCGCTGCCAGCCTGGTCTTCATCGTTGCGTGGCTCCACTACGACGCCATCATGGTGAAGCGAGCGGCGGACGAAGTGCTGGCGAAGCTCCGATCCGATGAACACTTTGAATTCGTGGACAAAAAGGTGCAGCAAGGGTTCCGGAAGCGTGCCAAGGCCCTCCGCTCCCTGTCCATCCCGATTGGGGAATTCGCGGAGGTGTCTTTTGACATCCTGGCCAGTTTGTGGGAGGAAATTTTGAGCTATCTCCTGCTTCTCCTTACACTTTAGATGACAAGATTTACGGTACGCTTGAATAGAAAATATCATAGACTGGAATGCTACGTTACATTTTCTACTTGACAGGTTGTCGGATGCACGTGGTCTCATTGATTGTGTCTTAAGGCCGGCAGTAGAGTTAGGGAATGCCTATATGTGCTTTTAGACTATAGTTCTCACTAGTAAATAGTAGATTCCCACAATGTAAAAAAATCCTCTTCATTCAAATTCGTGAAACAGTTTAGACTGATAGAGCTTTAAAATGTCCACAAATCCAACTGTAGTGTCATACAAATCCGGTTAATTCCTGCTGCGTCAAAGAAACAAAATACTAATGCCAGTAACGAATGCAATAAATCCATATTTGTTCTGGACCACCTTCAAACTTGATCAGCTTGAGCGGTAAGCCCATTTCATATAACCCGCGATTTGTGGAAACACCAGGGGGAGTGCTCGTAACTATGGAAGCGAACGCCAGTTAGTTGGCCTAATGTGCTAGCTATACTATTGTAGATAGGACACATTGCATAAATTTTACCCGCCCATTTGTTTTCGTCATTGTTAAACCTCAGCCATTTCACTTGCACACGCATAAAAGTTTTTCCGTTTCAAATTTAATTTTCATTTGGACACAGAAAAATTAGGCTACAACGCATGCGCACCTACCGACATTGTAAAAGGACAGCATTCCTGGCACTGGCAACCACCTTCGCCGGAGGAGCGGCAGAGAGCCTCAAAGAACTGCAGGAGGTAGCATGTGGAAATCGTGACAATAGAGAAGGCCAGGTACAGCGTGGACACCATTGGTGCAAACAGAAGAGCGTTCAAGAGGGAGAAGGACGTCCACTTCTGCCACGGAATCAAGCCCTTCACGGGGTACGCCACGGCTATGCCGTAGCTCAATGCAAAGGCCACGACGTAGCGGAAAATGTAGTTGACGAAGCCGTAGACGGTGTAAAATTGGAGCCTGGAAGACTTTCTCTCCGCCGTAGCCTGGAGCAGTTGATACTCCGTGTGGATTTTATCCAAGAATGAAATTACCTCCGTCCTCTGCAAATTGGCAATGGTTCAGCTCAATTAGTCACATCTTTTAGATGGTAAATTTCCCCCGTCCCACGTCTTCATCTCCGTTACCCGATAGGAGAAGAAGAAGCGGAATCCGAAATTCGTGGCAAACGTCAGGATAGTAGTGGAGAGAGACAGAATTACATGAACCAGGGAGGAGCAGTTCTCTTTGTGCCCGCAGCGACACACGTCATAGGTCTTGATCTTCCTTACTAATAGGTCAATCCAGACGACAATGGATGCCAGGTTTACGGCAGCGGCGTACACCGAGTAGTAATCCTTACCGAAAATCAGCCGTTTGGATAATCCATGGTGGGGGAACCAGAAACTGCCGGTGACACAGCCGAGATAGCAGGGTATTTTCAAACTCTGCAGCATTTCCCTACCGCCTCCTGGACAAACTTCCACAGCGAAAATGAGGTCCACGGAGCCACTACATCGCTCTCCATTTTTGGTGACCTCAATTTCCATGCCAAAGGTCTGAACAAACATTGTCAATGCATTAGCCGGCGGAGAATGCCGACGAAGAAAAAAAACAAGAACATGTTTACATTTCCCAACTCCTATCCTCTGGAGAATAAGATAATGAGCTATTTGCGACCTGGGAGACAGCTACAGTAATGATGAAGACTAAATATTAAGTTGCAATTACTATTACTTCTTCAAGCAGGTGGGCAAGAAACTTGAGTAAATACAAGGGAGAACCGAAGGAAGCCTGAACGGATGCCTCATTTTTATTCCAGTTCTTCCATCGGTCGGGTGTTCCATAAAGTTTGTTGCTTCGCTAGGCAACAATTATTGATCCCTGGTATTATTAGTCATAGCTACTATAATAAGTTGCTTTTAGGAAAATGTTAAAAAAATACCGTACCGCCGTTCCATTCACATTGAGAAAGTAACACGGGCCAAGAAATACAATCATTATTGAATTATTTGTAATTGTGGCAACAATTATAATGCAAATTTTACACAATTGTCTCACGAATGTCAATGCCTTTGCGAAAGATGATAAATTGAAAAAAAACATTTCACATCTCATTTGTACACATTTATTCGGAAACTTTTGCGGAGACTGCGGCGAAACTATGCATGTCAATTCCCGCAGTGGCTTAACTATTAATTTTCGCTCATTTCCTGAGCTTAACGTTACAAAAAAAGTGACAAAGGACTTGTACGAGTCATAAATTCCCCCAAAATGCTTCCTTATCACATGCTTCATGGTATAACCACTCAAAACGTCAGCCTATTGACCACCCAAACCTACTGTGACATGGGCCACACATTACAATTCAATCTTTTGAAGATGGCGCAAGCTCCAGGAAGTTTGTGTAAATCTCCCGAGTACAAGTTCCTTGAGGATTGAATCCAAACTTGTGGTAGCTTCCATCGCCGCAAACAACTAAAAGCAACAGATGACTTTATCTATATAAAAATGCTTTAAAAATGTACCATTCTGAAAAGGATAAGTAAGGTTCCGTACCAATAACAGAATTCGGGTCGGAGTGACCAAAGGCACAGAGGCACGGGGCGTTCCCGGTAACTTGAAACTTGGTGAAGCTCCACTTGGAGCTGAAATATTTCGGGAGGAACGAAGCCGAGGCTAATCTATATAACAACAAATGTTTATCGCACTCAAATTCTGGTTCCGACAGGCGTCCACACCGGCGTGGCAGAAAATTCCACACAGGCAAAACAAAAAAATTTCTTACGAGGACGAACGATTTTTCTTGTGATCATCCACTGCGAAGATGTGAATGGTCCCATGGTCCGATGAGACGCAGAGCAGGGAAGAGTCATGGTTGAAGTTGATGCAGTAAATAAGAGCTCCATGGGACCCTCGTCGGAGCTCATTCACCATCGTGCCGTTAAATGTTTCAAATATTCGGATGAGTGTACCCTTTTCCGAGGCTGTGGCGAGTAGAGTTCCCTAAATCCGCATATAAAATACGGCAAGTAAAATTATTTGAAATTTTTCGCGCCGTAGGCCTCTGACCCATAGGGCTATATAATAAATAAATTAATTAATTAATAAATCAATCGAATTGATTGCTCAACTATTTGAAAATAGACCACAGCTGAGAGTCTGAATATTATTTTAAAGCTGAGCAAAGCATTTTTATCATTTAATAATTTTTATAACTTAAAATTCTACCTGCAAATTCATTGAGATGCAAGACAGCGGGGTCTCGTGAGCTGGGATGGTTATAGATCCCTTTTCCGTGTTTCCTAAATCGAATATGTCGACGTGACCGGAGCTTTGACCAGGAAATGCCAGAAGGGAATTAGTCGAAGAAGGGCACAAAACGCAGAGACCTGGAATTAACAAAGATAATTAATTTCACACAATTTATCTACCAACACACTTGGTTTAACAAGTTAACTACTGACGTATTTGGTTTAAAAATTTAACTATGATCAATTCTTACTATTTTTGAGTCAGTTGAATCCCGCAGGAAAAATCCAAACACGGTAAGAGCTAAAAATTACCTTTAGGGTTGGCACACGTTTCAAAGACATGAAGTTGCTGCGGCGTTTGCGTAAACGTATACACCTTGATGAGGTTGTCCAGCGCCACGACTATCCGGTCGCGCCTTAACTTTACCGACCTGACTTCTGAGGAGAAGTCCATTTCGATGACGACTCGCTTCTTCAGGTCATCCCATATCATAACTGCATAAAGTCAAAAACATCACCTTTTGTCCAATTCATTCCCGGGCACTGTTGTCAACCTCTTACCGAGTACAGATTTAAATGTGACTCACCCTTGTTAGGTGAGTATTTCGGTCGTTTCCCTCCTCCGACCAAGGCTAAGTAGTTGCAGCGGAAAAGCATTTCCACCTTCCCAAGTCCCTCCCCTTCGAAATCATGTCGTTCTTTCTCCTTGAGTGGGTCGCAATTAAACACTCGGAATCCGGATTCAGTTCCGCAGGCAAAACAGCCTAAAAAGTGACAGCAAGCACATTATCATTACATTAGATCATCACATTCCATGGTGAATGTACAGCAAATCACGGGCATGTCATCAAAAATTGGGGCTCACCCTGGTCTTGGTTGAAGCCAACGTATAGTAATCCGTTCCTATACGGATTATTCTCTGGAATGTCCATTTTCATTGGGTCTGCCGTCTCTTTCTTTAGCCAAAATCGAATCTATTGATGGAAATGCGGCGGACTAAACACTTGAATAAAACGGTAGTAATTTCACTTCTATTTCCAGTCAATTTCTGTCAGAATCATACACCGCAGGAGGAACCACATTCTATAAAGAACTAATTCATGCTCAGACTGATTCCTCACCTAACCAGTACTTGATCCTAACAACGACTATTATGAATGGAGAGTCAAAAACCGTATTAATTCCTTGTTCGAATAATGACAACATCCCCACATCTCAAGCAATGGAAAATGATGGGAAACTTTGAGAATCTCAAAACTGAATTATCTTTCTCTCAAACGCACAAACACTGTCATGTGTCAGGTCTAATAATACGTTCACAAGAAGTCAAATTACATTATTGCCGCACTGCTGTTTTACTCCCGATTTTACGGGTCAAATGTCATCATGAGTAACTTATTTAATCACCACCACCACACGACGGATTGTACAGCGTACAGCAAATAGCTCCTCAAAGTACATCACAATTAATTAGTTGACGGCATGACGGAAATTCACACAACTTTAAGGACGCCCAGTTTTCTGATGATGACTTCGTGATCCTCAGACACTTCAATTTCGGTGACACAACAATCTGTAATGCAGTTTCTTCATTCCTCTACTTAAAATGACTGTATAACGTCGTCAAACTATGCATGGCAAGAATCGTGTCAAACACGCAAAAAGTTTGGCAGTCTCTCTGTCTGTCTGTAAAGAATTTCAGCCGCAGATCCAGCTGATCCTTCCTCCATGTTCCGCCATCTGCTGGTATTACAAGAATTTGAATTATCTGTCCGCAAAATTCAAATTAGTTGCTAACTCTCAAGACATTTATTAAGCTAAACACACCCTTCATTTTTATGTCCACACTGTTGATACTGAACGCGACAATTTTGAATGGTATCCTGTTTTTAATCTGCCCATTAATTCTTTTATATATTCAATGCAAATACCCCATGAAGACACTCACTTTAATTCGCAGAACGTAGCGCGAATTAAAGTGTCTTTTGATGCAATTTTACTAATATAAAGTAGTTCATCCGTAAAGCAAGTTCACTGCTGCCACTACGTAAAATTAAAGTCGGTACATGAATTATGTGCACACAGTCTCGAAAAATTTCGGCTTTTTAACTTTTATTTGTTTTGTTTTTCCTTGTACGGGCGGTTAGCTCATGTAACTCTATATATCATCACACTTGTTTACTGAGTAGTAATATTTTCTCCGTCCAGTCCTCCTCAGCCTAGAAGATACTTAGGAAAATTGTACATTTCAGTTGCCTTAATCTTTATCGTTTAGGTATTTATATATATACATATACATATGTATATATGTATGTGTAGCACGTAGAGCGTGAGATGCACTATCAACTTAAAAACTCATGTCCAATATTTTTAAAGCTATGTACATATCGAATATAATAATAACAATTATTAATATTAATTATTAATTAGAGCAAATTCCAAGAATGAACCTTATCCATGCAGTTATTGTGAACAAGGAGGCACAAAATAATATTCTTCTTCATCATATTTGCTAGCACGTTCGTCACAGCCTCAGGTCAAAAAAGAAGGAAAGGAAGCAGCGCCACAACTTGGATTTACCATTGGAAAATTTAAAAAAAAAAACAAAATGTCATACAAAATCTTACGCCGTATATAGTCTCTTTTAGAGTCCATGTTTTGGTACGCAGATTTATCTCTACTACAGTGTAATGCCTATTTGTAAAACGTAAAATTATTCTACAAGGTTTTTTCGCATTTACTTTTATCCGCGGAGCACCTATATCTACATTTACAGGGTACGGCCACAATGTAAACGATGCAAGCATACAATTCATACAATGAGCAGCAGATATTTTCCCACGTGTCCTCCCTCCGTACAATCTAGTAATACATAACAGGTAGGACGCCGATGATGGTTCAGTAATAATACCCCTTGGGTGTCCACAATTCACTATCTTAATTTATATTAATAATAGTAATAATAGCTCATCATTCTATATATCTCCACTAAATACTCGTAATATTTTACAAACTTCTTCTCCTTAACCGTAATAATAATAGCGATAATAATAATAATAATAGTAATAATCTTGCAATCTTTACACTGCGTGCGACGAGGCTTTAAGTATATAGTGAACTAACTAACTACATTTTAAATCTACATACGCTCACAATTAAATTTGTAATTTCCAACAACATAATTACTACTATTATGATTTCATGTAGCAAGAAATACTATACGACTCCCGGTGAAACCTACGACTCACAAAAAAAGATTCTTTCCTTCCGATGAGCCGCTCTACTGTAACATTGTTGATTTATCTTTCTTCCTATTAGTTGTAAAGGGGTCTGTTCGGACGCAGGTGGATCTTCGGTGTCATCTCATCAATCGACGACCTCCTGCATGATGAATACTTCCACAGAGACAAGTCCGTCCACTGACCCTCGCTCTCTGGGTCGCATGGGATGTGCCATCAGCCTCTTCTTCTTCATTGAAGTGTGGGGAATTCGTTTTCGCTACCGGGCGGGGCGGAGGACTGGTTCACGGCATTCCTCATCTCCGCCATTTTGTCGGAATCTGTACAGACACAAGGGAAACATATTTTAAAATCATCCCTCGAGCAGCTTGGAACAAGCGGGATTATGGACAAGGGCTCTTAATCAGCTGTTCTGTAGGGGGATTCGGGGGACACCTGACATGGATTGAGGATCGTGACCTTTCACAACTCCGGCGTAACTTGCGGATCCAACGTTGGAAGATGATTTGCTCTTGGAGTCTCCGTCCCCGGTTAACCTATGCACAAATAAAAATATGACTTTTAAACAACAGAAAGGTGTGAACCGAGTTCAAAAAGCGCGCGCCTTCACGGCTCAGTATTAGAAAAAGCATTACGAAATAGAAGGCAAAAAGTGAAAAAGTAATATTATAATAATCAAAATGGAAGTGGTAACAAAAGTTTCTCCCGAAAGCACTGCAGGGCTGTAGTAGTAGTAGTAGTAGTGGAAGAACGTGAAAGGACGTGTTTGGGATATGAAACAAAAAATCGTCTACGCATCTATGGACCAGATGAAGACAGATTTAAAGTGGGAGAGTGGGAGAAGTAGTAGTCCTTATCCAAACAATACCTGGGATACCTACACACATGTGACAGAGGAACAAAAAACACAAATGAAACACAATGACTCTCGAGGACTCTTTCGGGATTCCTTACATGTGCTGCTTGAGAAGGGTACATTCGCCGCCCTCCTGGGTATTAAGACCGTAAATGTAGAGGAAGCCGTCGTAGGAGGCGACGAGGACGCGGACTTTGGGCCCGTCCGGTCCATTGACGTTCGTCACAGCCACAACACTCTGAGTCCCTTGAAACGGGGTCGTGATTGTTGCAAAGGCTCGCCCTTGAGCCCACACCTCGGTCATCTGTGAGGGTAGCGATGACTTGACCCAATCCATCCACGAGTTAGCCGATGTTTCTTCCTTGACCTCCCTGAAAAACATTAAAAATACGGATTGAACTATTTTAAAAATATCGTACTTGACAAACTAGTAAAACTACTTGACAAATATCATTCTGGATAAAGTCAACAAAATATCATAAAAATTCATATGACATTATCCCGCCACTCACTGGGGTTGTTGAAGTTGAAAGACGTGCACAGTTTCCGTATTGGAAGAGACGGCTAGGAAGGCGTTGTCCGGAGAGAAAGCAATGGAGTAAATGGTGGCACAACGCCGCATGCCACGGCGGAATTCAAAGAGGCGAGAGCCATCGTCGGTGCTGAAGACCCGGATGACTGTGCCCTTCTCGGAGGCCGTGGCCAACAATGTACCGGACATGTTGAAAGCAAGGGCTGCCAGGGGAGAGGCATGGGCATGGATCACAATTTTGGCCTGCAAGTTGAATGCATCGAAAACTTGGACCTGTCCCGTCGAAGCGGAGCCAGGGTATGCTAAATACGAGTTGTCCGCATTGACGGACAGGCCTAGAATCCCATTCGGATTGGGAGGAGTGTCCCGAATAGTATGGAGGATCTTCATGTCCCGAATGTTATGAATGTACAGCATCTCCTCCAAGCACACGACGAGCCTCTGAAAATGTGTGACAAATGGAAACAAATTTTTGTCGTCAGTACATTACTTGTTGTTATCATCACGCCAGCTTTCCTTTATGCGCACATGCACACAAATCTACGTACAAATTACAACAGTCATTGCATCACATATCTTCATACATTTATTAGCTGTGCGCAGTGCTGCTAACCATATACAACTATTAGGAAAATACAAGTGGAAATCTCCTGTCCCGCTGGCAACTTGTTCTCAATGTACATTTTATTATTAGTAGTAGTAGAAGTAGAAGTACACACAAGATCCTTTGTGATATTGCCACTGACCCCTGCTTCTTTTCATTTGTTTGAAAAATATTTGAGGAGGAAAACCAGTTTTTTACGCACTTCATCAGCAAAAGTATATATACTATTATTATTACTCAACTCGTCAATGCTCTACACTGTGGGCCAATTCAGCTTCGTATACGACCGACGACGACTACTGCGTAATGCAAAAACATAACCTTTGTTTCGGTTTCCCACGGGTTCAAAAAAATCTGTGAACTCCTCACAGTTCAGTCAGAGTGCAAGCAAAATGGAATTGGCTGGTAGTAGTACTGAATGCAAAAAGAATCGAAAGCGAAAATACCAGCTAAAGCTTTTGACCGTTTTACACCGTCACTGTGGGGTCAACTCTTTATATTTTTAAGTTAGTAGAGGCGAGGCAGGTGTAAGCCGTGGAAAGTCTCTGACGCTTTTGGAAAATGGCAAATTACGCTTAATTAATTCTCCATCTACCCCTCTGTGAGCATAAATCCACGCACTGTAAGCTAAGGTCGATGGAAATAATAAATGGAGCAAATATCAGTGTACTGACTGATGGTAAACAAAGGTGACGAGAGCTATAATAAGGACATTTAATTTCAGGGATGCTGAGGAAGATCTTTATGCCTCTGCGACATACACTGACAATGCATCTTGTTTTCATCATCATGAGTGAGGGACGCGCATACGGTGGAATGATAAGATGAACGTAAATAAACAGCTTGACCTCAAAAGAGAGAAGACATGGTACAAGGAGGGATATATAAGGGTAGGTGAGACTAAATGCTGCACACCCTTTGTTTCCCAACAGGAATAAATTTGAGCCATATAGTCCACACAATAACAAAACTCTTTTTTGAGCCTCGTAAATTCTCAGATTGAAAATAACTCACAGCACGGTTGAGACGGACGGCCAGGATGGTGTTTGCGTACGAATAGTTGCAAATTTCATTGCCCTTTTTGAAGTGACACACTCGGAGCTTCCGTGGACTTTGGGATGAGACGATGGCTACGAGGGAGGAGGAAAAAAGTCTTTCAACAATTCGAACCCCGTCCGAGGCAGGTGCCTCATGGATACGTTCTAACTTGTCCACACTATTAACTGACTCCAGTGACCAACCCTGACCCGTTCCCACTCCCAGTGACGAAAAGTCCTGGTTAAATTGAACGTACAAAACTTTCTCTCCCATCCTTGTGGAAATATATATATTTACTACTACTCACTAGAGCTACAGGATGTGAACTGTGGGAATATCAGCAGAAACTTCATCCCGTCCCTCCTTGACGGAACACAACATGTGACCTCCACATGCTCCAACCGTTGAATTTATCAACTCAATCAGTTCTTCCCCTATGTATTTCCATGCAATCTCATGTACACATACAGCGCTATGCTGCTCTTATGTTGTGTCCCTCACTCGACGCAGTCAAAAGAGCTCCCTCCCATTCTTTTTAAAGTTTCTCGCCTCGCCCCTCAACTTATATAGCGAAACATTTTCCTTGTTAACAGCTTTTTGCACTCCTCTTCCCCCCTTTTTTTGACTGTCGTCCCAAACCGTAACAATTAGTTCTTATTCTTGCTCATCAGTATCATCCTGAAATATGTACACCAGAGAAATGAGTATTATCATATTAGTGGGTTTCCAACTTCGAAGTATAACGTAGTCTGTAAGAATTTGCAAAACAAGGCCATTCTTGGTTCAGTATATAGCTTCCAAAAAGTAGAATTGAATGCATGTACTGTCGGGAATGATTCGTGAGTAAAAGCTAAATCTGGCAACTTGAAGACCCCTAACTAATTTTCGTGCAACAACAATAACTGTTATTGTGCAGCAGTTGCAGTATTACTAGCGTTAAAACGGCATAAACAGCATAAGTTCTCCGATCAAAGATGTGGCAACTACTTTAAAGGAGTTCAAAATACCTAAACGTCATTGAAAATACAACAGTCAAAATACTAAAGTAAGGAGTGAAAATATATCGGATCGGAAGTGCCGATGTTGATGAACATTTTGGGAAATATGGGTAACCATAGTGACCGGATTTGCTTAACCAAATTATAGCACAATTTTATCCTACTTCTGAAATTTTTGCTGAATTGAACATGCGATCAAAAATCCCCTCAACGCGCCGCAGACTTGCGAAAAAGACGGAACTTCTAAAATGCTTAAGTGAGTCTGGGTTCTGAAAATTAAAGAAATCAGTTTTACAAGAAATTATTATACATAATGGAGAAATTCAGAAATGCAATTAGGATTAAGAGATAAAATTAAGGCAATAAATTTCATAAATACTGGAGCGATTACTTTACCGAATATATCAACGGTTTAAGCCATTCGCCTAAATGACGCCTGCTTTGCAAAATATTCAAACTACGTTTCAACCCAAAGTATTTCTGTAAAAATTAAACTTGGATTTTCTGTAAGGATTTATATACGCTTAAGAGCTCCTTTGGAGCTTTCAAAAATTCTTTTCGTACGAATCGGTGCACAAAATGCTACAGAATCAACCATTCAGTTATAACCAGTTATGCTGAGAAATCTGTATTCTGGACGTTTTACTTTTCAGCATAAAACATTTTTCTGTTAAAAGTAAAAAAAACACAAAAATTATATCTAAAAAATAATGTCGTTTTTAATCATGGACAACGCATATATTTCTGCAAACAAGATAAAGTTTTCGTAAACATTACTTGAAAGTTAACTTTTGAATTTCTTTCAAAATTTTGAGGATTGAGATTCAAATTTTCAAAAATTTCATGATGAGCGAGGAATTACGTTTTGTCGTGGCATCAAGAAAGTAATAATTGGGATCAGCTCAGCGGTCCCACGGCAACCCGCCCATAACTCACGAACGCGTAGAAAGATTTGAGTGATTTTGGTTTTAAACGATAGAGAATTAAATTCTGAAGGATGTTCACTTATACTTTGTTTTTATATCGTGCGCATTTTTGCTCAAAATTTGAAAAGGAGTTTGCAAAATTTCATGATTTTCAAGAACTGTACATTTCAGATTCAGTTTGAAATTTTGAAAAAACTTTCACAGCGTTTAATAAATCATGGAAGTGCATCCTAGAGAATTTAATTATCTATCATTTAAAGCAAAAATCACTCAAATCGGTTAACGTGTTCTCGAGTTATGCCCGATTCGCAGATGGAAAATAGGTAATTTCGTATTTCCCGCCAGAATCGACCGAATGCAGCGCGGAATCGAAATCACCCGGTGGGCGGATCATATGCTGGGCTATAGTCGAAAATCGGATACCATGATGCTCAAGCCTTTCCGTTTTGCTATGAAAAAGTTCTTCATGCTTTTTTTATTTTCGATTATGTTTTTATATGCTTTTACGCCAAATGCTAATTCATGAATTATTTATCCAAAAGTAACGCTTTTTGGCCAAAAATCTGATTTTTTTTGGATTTATCGAGAAACCCATCGCCTAAACCGCGCTATGCGCAAAAAAGTTTGAGCAATTTCCTAGGTTTCAGACAGTGCTGAAAACGACAGTGAACTGAACATTCCAATACCGTCAAAAATTGAAACAGGAGGGGGCGGTTCCTTATGATTACTGTTTTGCCACCCACCGCACGCCGTTGCACCAAATAAATTCACATGCACCAAACCCAGTAATAGTAATCACTTAAACCGCCCCCTCCTGTTTCAATTTTTGACGTGTCTCGTCTAGTACGCAACTGCCAGGGGTTCAGGAGCTACATTGAAAATAAATGTGACATATCCTATTGAGACGCCCTGTATATCTCAACACAGAATTCGACGCAAGAAAAGAATGCCGAGTAGGCTTAAACACAGAGCAAACTGCGCCTGCTAACACAAAATGGACCTACTAGATTTCAAATTGCAGTAAGCTCCCTACAAACTGTAAAATCGATTTTAACGTGCGCAGCGCGAAATTTTAACGATAGAGAATTAATTTTTTTAGAACTTCCTTTCAGAACTTATTTTGATATCTTGCGTACTGTAACTCAAAATTAGAAAAGAAATTCGCAAAATTTTCGATAAATGTAAATTTCAGTTTCCCGGATATTTGGTTTAAAATTGTGCAAAAGCTGTGACATTGTTTATAAATTCCTGAAGAATCGTAGAAAATTTTTTTCTCTATCGTTTAAAACAAAAATTACTCAAATCGATCTACACGTTCTCGAGATATGCGCGATTCGCGGTTGGAAAACAAAAGATTTCGTATTTCCCGCCAGAATGGACCGAATGCTGAAATGCAGCGCGGAATCGTAATTACCCGGTGGGAGGATCGTACAATGGGCGGGAGTAGAAAATAGGACG
>WJFA01001468.1:0-21243 GCA_009870155.1 Pseudobourletiella spinata | reverse complement strand
CAGAAGTTAATGGTGAAAGCATGATATCATTATTTTTCACGCGCCACCTATTAGGCTTAGTTGAGCTACAGTTGAGTTGAGCGCTGCAGTCCACGACGAAGGATATTTTAATTAGGTTGTGGAAGGAGGGCCTGATCCGAAGGTCTAGAAGGAAATTGTGCCTTCAGGGTGAATACGGAAATTTTGATGCTTTAGAGAGTTTCATAGTGAAAAAGTTCAAACACAACCTATAAGAGGAAGGGAGGATTAGAATACGTACTGGCATTTAATGGGCACGAATACGAATCAGTCACCGGAGGACATAGGTTACTTTGGCAAACGAATTAGCCAGTAAGAGCTGTTGTATCAGCGAAAGCCGCCAAAGATAGTTGGAAATTTTCAGGGAGACTGCAAACTCAAAATTTTCAGTTCGTTCTCGATGAGCTGTGTGGCAGATTTAAAGTGGGATATTATTTTTTGTTTGACATGTGCAAGGTGTGGATATAGGCTCAGGTCGTGGGGACAATGCTGATTAGTGACTAACACTAATTCGTTCCGTAAAAATGCCGGGTTTTGCACTCAGTTCAATACAATGCCTTTTTAATGGACTCCACATGCATCACGCTGAACGTTTCGCCGAACTTTTCCACACTGTACACAAAGGCGGTCGCTTTTGTCTGCTCTCACGACATTGCGCAGGACTGTCAGTTTTCCGCCACCATTTTAATTTTTATAGTGTCACGATCACTTCACGAGCTCCACTCCACAACTTAGAGCAAATGAGGGGCTCGCGTCGCGTTACTCTGACTTTTGTTGCAGAGTGAAGTGAGCGAGTAAATCTGAAAAGCGACTGAGAAATTATTTCAGAAGCAGCTCCGTGTGCGCTAACCATCATTTTATTATAACCATTTCCAATAATCCAGATACCTTTGTTTATACAAGTCGTACCCGATTGGTTTCTTCTACCATGCATTTTCGGAATAGAAATTCAGTCTCTTTCGGCCATAGTGACAATTGACAAAGTTTCAACATTTCAATTTCACATACACATGTTTATTCTCTCTCAGTCAGTTCAGCACTGAGGCTACTCTTCTACTTGATTCGATTAAGAAATTCCGAAGTTACAGATCATGAAAATAACATACATTTGCCCACCCATACAACGAATTTTCGGCAACGCTTATTCTATTTTAATAAAGCTTATGTATCTCGACCGATCACTACGATGTGACATGGAAAATTAAGCACATTACACTCCAACGATAATGGACTACTGTAATCATATTAATAATGATAATAATTAAATGATATAGTCCATTATCGTTGATTACACTCCTCCCTCATATTCCGTTGACCTTGAGTTCCAGGAAACTGAATGTATGAACTGAAGAAATGCTGCCGCGTTCTTCATCGTTAGGATCTGCGCCCGCGTTGCCATGAACACAAACGGAATTGAGGTTCGGATTTACACGGCACCTTGATTCTTGTTTCACCCTGCAACGTTCGTTTCGTAATTTTGGATTCCATTCTGGACCGAATCGCTAGTTGTTGCTCACTGGAATTGGAAAGTACTTCATATAGTATAAATTAGGCTAGAAAGGAAGTCAGCCTCGATCGGAACAGAAGCTTAACATATCAGGTATTGACTTCAACAGTTAGGAAATTACACGGTCAGATTAGAACGTCGGTGTAACACTGAGTGTTTATACTTTAAAATAATAGCTAGATTTCTTATTTTTTCAACCTTTCCTCGGTTTTCTAAACATGTTGCCAGTTTTTTCATGTATTTGAATTTGGTTGAATTTGGTTAAATTTAGTTGAATTTATTAAAAATGGTAAAATTTTGTTGAATTTCGTCGAACTTAGTTGAATCTGAATTTTTTTTAATTTTCCTGATTTTTCCTGAACAGTTCCAATTTAAATTTTAATTCCTTAATTTTTTCCGAGGGGGTTAGCCCCAAGGGGGTGAACCCTTTAGGGGGTTACCCCCCCCCACCCCCAAAGTGGTGCAGGTCAAAGTTGACTAAGTTTGACCCCCACTTATTAAAGAGCAGTCGATTAGCTAACATTTCGTACCAATCCCACCAAAATCGGATGGCTAGAACCAAAGATATCGCTAAAAGAAATAACGCATGGGGTCCCTACCGCACGCCATAAAAGCGCATTCTCCATGCGGGACTGCTCAGTCCTTCTCTGGCCTCCAGAGAGGAAGGACCTCTGGTGAAGTTCCTTCGGGGAATCCGAAGAAGGGCCCAGTGGGCCCCATGGGCCCTCTGGATGGGTTTGGGATGAACACCTGGGCGTGCGGGAAAGCCAAAGGGGAATGTGGCAGTCCCTTGGTACCGCCACTACCAACGGACCATCCACCGACTCTTTGGGCTTTTCTTCAATGCATTGGAACGGGCCCGTCCAAACTCCTCGGGGCGGAGGCGGATGGCCGACCCAACGGGGTCCCGGGAGGGCACGCTGTGGGAGTTGCGCCCCCACGGAGGCCCGGAAGGGGATTCTATGGGAGGTCAACAAAAAGTTCCGTGGCAGGGTAAAAATTTCTCCCACGGACCTATGCGGGCCCCATCCCCTTTCCCATGTTAAATTTCCCAGAAACGGCCGAGGAACCTGACTGACCCTCCTATTTAGGGTTAGGGGACCGAGATAAAAAAAGGCTGGCAACATAAGTGGTGGTGGTGATGGTGAGTGGTAATACTTAATGAATAAGTTTACAATTCTTTTCGTGTTTTCTGTGGTAACTGAGCATGATATTTTTATTTGAAAACAAAGAGAAAGAAAAGCAACGCATCTAAAATGACACTCCCAGCTTTAGCGGCATCTGCCGCTGGCAACCGGCAACAATATTCAACTCACAAAAATGTGTCGTCGTCGTCGGCTCGTCGGCGTCTATTACAAATTGATCTGAAAATATTTTGTGTTTATTATAATTTGTTTACCAAATTTTGCCCCGTGCCCGTGGCAAGCAGTATCAATTAATAAATTACATTCATATTTTGCCTTTTTCACGGCGGGCATGATATGATAAATGGTAAAATGAACAACGCTACTGGAGGTCGGACAGGCGCTAAGAAAGACCCATCGCCCAAGCAGTCCGCATACCCATGCATCGGCGGAGTAACAAAATCAGACATGCACCCTGTCTTTGAAAGTGAATCACCAGTTGGAATCCAAAGTGACTCGGGACCGGCTTCATCATTAGTGGAGTCAGAGAAGAATGTAATTGAGAGCCAAAAGACGGCTCTACTGGACAACGCCACAGTTACGAAAGGTGCCGAGCCACAAATGGCGTCTGATTCCGCTGGTGACTTCTTCTCTGAAAATCAGATTCAATCATTGCTGTCACTATGCACGGAGAACAATTCCAAAAGTTCCAACAGGGACTCAGCAGGCCTCGGAAAAGAGAACAGTTCTAATCAGACGTCTTCGCCTGAAGCATTCTTCCAAGCTAAAACGAATGGATCCAGCTATACTGAACCCCTCAGACTGCATGTATGTTCCAGCAATGAGCCTGAATTGCTGAATGTCAAGATGCCGGTTTTACCAGAGGTTGCGACAGTTTACTTCACCCATAAACCACCAGCAGTTGGGGTAGGATCCCAAGGAATGGTGGGAGGAGTGGATGATGAGCAGAAATTAAATAAAATTATCCCAGCCCGACGACAGATAAGGACCCTCATAGTTCACGACAATGATGCGGATACGGAGGAACACTTGGACTTTCATTTGAGAGCAAGGGAAAAGCGTGCGGCTCGAGATGACATGGAGGCCTTGAAAATCCTCAAACATTTCCGCAATTCAATTGTTGAATTTGATGACCGAGAGCGCTACTACAAGCGAAAGCACCTCCTTGGTAATATTTCCTTACGTTTTTTAAAGAAACCTGAATCCAATAGGGTCAGCAATGTTTTGGTTTAGCTTGGCAGGCTGCGATTTCGATGCCTCGAACGAAAAAAACACCATTTGAAACGGAGATTCCGCTTGCAGCGACGACAGTTCTGCGGAAGCGACTTCCCAAGCGGGAGCGGGTACGACGTCGCATCCTCCAGGCCTTTGGATGCTGTAATAAAAACCCACGTTACATAGATGAGGTCCTCACGCAACTGAGTGTGGACAATTTTAATGCTCGCTACAATCACATGAAGGAAGAGGGTACCGTGGTGGGTTTTGGTATCAAAAGAAGAGTTTCAATCTTTTCTACAACGCATCCCAAATTTATCGAGCAGGACCAGCCTGATTGGTGCTGGCAAGACGNCTCGCTACAATCACATGAAGGAAGAGGGTGCCGTGGTGGGTTTTGGTATCAAAAGAAGAGTTTCAATCTTTTCTACAACGCATCCCAAATTTATCGAGCAGGACCAGCCTGATTGGTGCTGACAAGACGTTCGAGATAGAATCTAAAACTTTTATTAAATAAAATTATTTCAAAAAACTTAGAACTGACCATTTTGACTCCGTCATGAGAATAATAATATTACGAAAAGTATTTCGGAAAGTAATGGAAAGTAGTGCAACCAGCGCTTATACTGGCACTGGATAAGATTTTTAGCGAGCGTTCCCCACCCGAATTACTTGTTCTTGATCCTTGAAGAAGACCAGTGTACCAACTCGTAGTTTGAGAACTTCATATGGCAAGCTTCAGCTAACAGTTATCATAGTCATTTTATCCTCGCGGTCACAACACAACTCATGTGGCTGCGGCATTATTTCAGTCACCTACGGATAGATTCCTCTTGACCGTGACATGATCCGATATCCGCTCCGTAACTATGTAGCCGTGAAAAGCATCAAGCCCATGCTTACTCGATACACGCTACCTGAACCTGACCTGAACTCGCTCATAGGGAAAAGCGTTGCTCACAGCCGCAGATATATTCGTCCGTCCGTCGAAGTCAACAAGAACTTGATTGACGTCTCAGCATCAGCACCTTTACAGTAGCCTATAGGAGCGTTTCCCTAATAGCGCGGGAGGTTCAACAACGAATTTGAGCAAATTTCGGTCATTTGCCGAGTCATCTCGATCAGTGCGCAGCTTGAGTATCTGTTTGTTCATCAGTTGAACACGGTAGTAGATCCGTTTCTCAAATCAGTGCCTAAATTACAACAGGTTTGCCGCACGTAGATTATATTAGTTCAAATGCTAGTATTATTCCGTTAAATTCATGCAGTCGCATAATTTTATTTCTGGGCGACAAGTTCTGTGTTACTCCATATACACAATCTTTTTTAGATGTTTGAGACACCCTCATGTGTGACTTTTTAAAGTCGTTAGGATGACATAAGTGTGACCAGATTATTAGGATATTCAGTGATTTGTTACGTTGTAATTGTTGAATATTGTAATTTAGCGTTTGTCTTTTTTAGTTGCCGGTGTGTACAAGTTTGTGTCAAAACGAAGGATGACTGGTCAAGACATTGAAAAAGTTGTGGTTCATCCACTGGTACTGCTCAGCGTGGTAGATCATTTCAATCGCATGGGTAAAATTGGAAGTCAGAAACGAGTTGTTGGCGTTTTACTCGGCTCATGGAGCTCCAAGGGGGTATTAGATGTTTCGAATAGCTTTGCCGGTAAGATTTATTTCAATTTGAGCATAATATCTCATGAATGTTTCTTGCAGTAATTAATTTCAAAATTCATTGCAGTCCCGTTTGATGAGGATGAAAAGGACAAGAATGTTTGGTTCTTGGATCACGACTACCTCGAAAACATGGCTGGAATGTTCAAGAAAGTTAATGGTAAACACATGTATCAATTTGTTTTGGTAATTTCATCTGTTCTCTCACCATCCCAGATTATGACTATACGTTTTTTTAGCTCGGGAGAAGGTGGTTGGATGGTATCACACGGGACCAAAATTACACCAGAACGATGTCAAAATTAATGAGCTCATCCGAAACTACTGCCCGTCGTCCGTACTTGTGATTATTGATGCGAAACCACGGGAGCTGGGACTTCCAACTGAAGCATACCGTGCAGTTGAGGAAGTTCATGAGGTTTGATTTGATTTTCTATATTTTACGGGATGGACTTAAACGGGCGGGTCTTATTGGACATGTTATTCAGCCCTAAATTACACTTCTTTTCTCGTTTTCAAGGATGGAACACCCACGACAAAGTCATTCGAACACGTTCCTAGTGAAATCGGAGCCGAGGAAGCTGAAGAGGTTGGTGTGGAGCACTTACTACGAGACATTAAAGATACAACTGTTGGAACCTTGTCTCAGCGTGTTACGAATCAGCTCTTGGGTCTTCGAGGCTTGTCATCTCAACTCGGGGACATTCGCAGCTATCTGGAGCAGGTTAGTTTTTCTCATTAGAGTTTTTCTCATGTTATCATATGGAGTTCTCCCAGTTTGAACTTACGGATTTGACCCTTAGGTTGCCAAAGGGGAATTGCCAGTGAACCATCAAATAATTTATCAGCTGCAAGATATATTCAACCTCCTTCCGGATGTCACCCACCCGGATTTTGTCAAGGCTATGTTCGTGAAGACTAATGATCAAATGCTTGTGGTTTATGCAACCGCATTATGTCGGTCCATCATTGCTCTGCACAACCTTATCAACAATAAACTTGCGAATCGGGATGCAGAGAAAAAAGATCTATCAAAGAATGACAAGAAGGAGCCGGTGAAGGAAGAGAAGACGACAGATGAGAAACCTGTTTCCGCAAAGTAGAATAATCTAGGCTGTTTTCCATACCATACCGGGTATGTATGGTGGGGTTAATGTTAATTTTTAGACTAATCTTTAATACATAAATTTTTCCATTACAATATCACGTGAAAGCAGAAACTGAATTGGCTCCAAAACGAAATTAAATGCAACTTGTGCTGTTACTTTCTAATTCAGCTAAGTTTGACCGTAGTATATTCTAATTTTTAGGTATTTACACTTGCGATGGTGCGTAAGCACTCGATTCATAGTTTAGGTATAAAACTCCAAGGCTTATTATTATCTTCCTCGTCCATCACCCATCAATACATTATTCTTATATTATGTATTTGCGTTAACATGTGCGTACAATTGTAACGTTATGCTTCAATTTCTAATCTCACGAAGCCACCGTTAGTTGTAGTAGGTCTTTTCGAAACAAAATATACTTAAGCACTCGTTAGCCTGACTGAAAAAAAATCCGGTAGTAACAAATCGTGATAATAGTCCTGCTACATAAAAAAATAACATTTATCAGCCACAAACTTGAACCGGAAGCAAAAATTCACTATGAAGACAAAATGGAAAACAGTAAGTCGGAAAAAGCAACACAAAACATACATATGTACCTCACGAAAAACTATTCCTTTACACATCATGTGTACAGCTTTGAGGTGTGGTTAGAATTTGTGTTGATCAAATGCAATCTTCATGGCTGGGTGCAGTGGCGACGCTACCTTCATTAATTCTTTCAAAACGCAATATATCTAAATTCAAGGTACGGAACTAACTAGTATACCCCACGCAGTAAATTGTTACAGTAATTTCTTCCGAAAGGATTCTCACCATTATAACCACAAACTACAATTCAGTCTGGGAAATATCAGCGTTGCACTTTTTCGGAATGAGTGACATGGTCGCATCGATCAATTAGTATTAAAAACGTGCAGGATCCACACTGAGTTCTTGTCCACGGCCTTTCATCCTTGTTTTTCCCTCACTAGGACAGTTTACATGAAAATCATTAAGCGACACCATTATTGTTATTGCACAAAGCTAATAGTTATTCACATAAGTCTGAACGAGTGAGAGAAAGCATGACTTGTGGATTTGAATGATATTGAAAACTACCGCTTCCAAATTCCCACAAATGTCCTTTAACTAAGTATAATTACATAGCTAATCTGAATGGCCTGCTGTGAAGTAATCTTTTACCTATAGACTCAACTATAAACTTGTACTCCATCAGAAGAGCATTGTCATATCTACGATATAACCTATGAAACCCACGTAATTTTCTTGAGACGAAAGTCTCATTAACCCCACGGTCAGAGTGCAGAAGTACAATTTTAGAAATCAGTTGGAAATACAGATGGTGATAGTACGTGGTTGCTCTTGACAGCAAAGCTAATACAACTGACTTGCATAACGACGTGGCGGATCGGAATACTTGCGCAGATCTGTATAATAACTCCTCCATACGTAAATTGAAAACATTGGTGACCAAGCACTTTAGCCTGCATTTAATCGAAATACGTGATAAAACTGAGTCTTTTCTTTTCTTGATAACATATGATGATGATGATGATGAAGTACATGAATCTTTTGTTTGGGACAATCTCGTCACATGTAGATAACTAAGTGCAAATGCATTCAAAAAAAAACCAAAGTGGATTCCTTCTGTGGACGCCCTTCTTGAATTGATGTTTGATGAGGATTGGAATTTGAATCACGCATTTCTGTTCTTGCCTCCACCTTCACCTCAATACAATGGTCCGGAGAATTCCTACGAGTGAAACCAGGTGAATTTATAGAATCACTGATTTGATTTACGAGGGATACTCTAGAATTATAAAGAACGATGAATCTTACCCCGAGGCTGCTGAAGAATCGGTCGTGTCCAGCGAGTTATAGTTTCCATTTCCCCCATTCAAACTGTGTCGAGTGGGAAAGGAAATGCCATCCCCGAGACTAGTGAATACTGGCAGAAACCACTTTTTCTTGTCATCACCGAAAACCTCAACAAAATTGTTGTAGGATCCTAGATTAAAGCCTTTCTTGTCCGGTCCATGACTAAAGATGGGAGAGCGGAAGGATTCAAGAGTAGATCTGTTCTTCGTGACGAGGAAGCAGTGATATCCGAAGAGGGAAACCAAACTGATAGCGAACATTGCAGCGACGAAAAAGACAAAGAGAACGTGGAACTTCCCCCCACCGAGACTCCCACTCCAACTTCCTCCTCTCCAGAAGTCGATGAAGTATTGTAGGGAGAAGAGAAAAATCACGACGCAGTACAAGAACGCATATCCCAGAAACAGTATGAAAAACTTGTAGTTGTTGAAACAAACACAATTATTCACCCACGGGCAGTGATGGTCCATTTTAAGGACGCAGTATCCACAAACACTGCAGTGGTGCGTGCGATCAGGTTTGATGATTTGACATTTCTCACAGTACCTCAACTGGGTGAGGTTGGTCCTGGTCTGTACGGGCAGCTCATTAGCTCTAACTATTCGATTTAATATATCAAATATCTCCCCCTCTTGCGTTGCAGAATCGATAAGTTCTACGTCAGCTGTCAAATATTGAGTAAAACATTTTATCAGGGTAATTATTTAATTACAAATGCGAGGTGAAAATAGCACGTCTTGGAATGAAAGTTACATTTATTCTTTAAGTTACCTGGTGGAATTTTGAACTTCCGCGGAACCCTGCTGGACGTAGTAAAAATAGTTTGCCAGTACGACCAAAGGAACAACGCGGTTACGATGTGATACACAGTGAGGCCAAATATTTTCAACCACGTCTCTTTCATTGTATTCAAACAAACCTGGAAAATAATTTTCAAAATTCATTTAAATTAACTAACTCTAGTTTTATGCTTAGAAACATTTTAACACACACAACGTCAATAATGAGAAACTTCTTCGTGTAAAAGGGTGAGTGCAAGAACTTTGTTCACTCACCTCAACTACGAAAGCATAGTACGACCACGCAATCACAGTTACGATGAAAATGACAGGCAACCACTTTGTGATACTGATGCAGTGCCTGCAACTTCCTTCAGAAATCCCTCCTCCACCTTTATCTCCACGACCTGGACCCATTTTCACTCGACTTCGAGATCTTCGGACCACAGTACAGCTACAGTTAGAGTTTCCTAGTCCCAACAATGACTTTCTCCACTTCCGCAGAACGAGCCCAAAATAATAAGTGCAACTCCAGCGTGACCATTCACAGTTTTGCATAAATCAATTTTTCGATGTCTTCAAACCGTCGAACAAACACATCCGTTTCTATCGCCGTTTGTTGTTGCTGCGTGGGAAATCGTCAGTGGTGTTGGCAGGAATATTCATATTTTCACCTCAGGTTCAAAAAAGAAATTTTTAGTGGCAATATATTGGCAAACATTTTCTCCCGACGGTGTATAGCACATACTACACCTTTTAAAGTTTATTGATATTTTCCTCCTAAATAATGATTTTCCCAAAACTTAACTTAAGCTGTGCCCAAGAGCATAATTCACAGAAAATTAACTTCACACACAATATAATTTGAATTTTGTACATCTACCTCATCGTGTGGATTTTGATGTTTCTATTTCTGCTTATATCTAATGGATGTGGGACCACACGATGTGATGACGAAAGCGAAGCGGTGACTCTTGGTTCCGTGGTCAAATAATTTCCTGCAAGCTTAACTCTAATTACCTGATGTCAAGTGACGTAAACTGGCCAAAGTCACGACTGTTTGCAGTGCATTTTCGAGGACTTCTATACAGTCTCGTTGTATTCCTCTCTGCTGGGAAAGCCAGACTGCCTCAACTTGCAGACTATGTAGGAATAAGAAACAACAGCAAATCAACTGTGGAAAGTAAAGTCATTGAAGTTTTAAAGTTTTGCGGGATGCTGAAAACTTACCGTACACATGCGTTAGTTCTACGCGGGTAGAGCAGGGCGGGAGCGAACACCCACCGTGCACAGAAAGGCACACAAAAGGTGTAATAATTTTGCCGTCAGTGAGTACAAATAAATTCTGGTCTTTTTCTCCGGTTTAACACTTTATATTTTAATTTTTCTGTCAAGAACTGGTAAGTCCTGTGAATAAAGTAAAATTTATTTTGTGAGGGGAGTAAAAGCAATAACAGTGTAAAGGAGCTTCCCCCTTACTTATAGGTTTTGGTTGTAATTGTAAACAATATTACAGGTAAATTGTTCTCATGCAGTAGTGCAGAAATCATTTCGAAATTTTCCCGTGCGTACTCAGCTATATCATAATAACGACCATTTGATTTTGGTTTTGCAGGTAATTTTTAGGACTCCTTGTTCCTGCAGATCATCTTGTGTCTTGTCGAAATGGAGTTTCGGAAGAGCAAGATTGAAATTGAGGACAGAAGTTCTTTGTCACCCTTAAGTTTTGACTTCATTTTGAAACCTCCAAATTGTTCAGTTTCCTTGCAAGAATTTGAAGATTTAGCAGTCGCAAGATTGAAGTGTAAGCGAATTTCTAATGGTGGAAAAATCAAACTTCAATATATTATTTTCGTGCGAAATGTGGTGGTATATTATCTCTATGGAATATTTTCTGCAGTATTACGAATTTTTGAGAGGATCAGTGTTACCGGTGGAGGCAAGGATCACAATCTGAAAGAATGGCGAGCAAAAATAGAACATGAAATCTCACAAGCTGGCCTTACAGATTTCGAATTTTTGGTAATTGGAATTAAGTGATGGATCGTACACCAACATCTATCGCTTGCACATTTGTTTATAGTGTGAATTTTTATGCAGGTCAAAAGCATAAAGGAAGATGACATCGATCGAGCTCGTAAATCCGATCATAAGTCGCATTACATTCTTCGATTGGCATTTTGCAGGTATGCTATAAGAAGTTCCATGTAAAACTTCCGAAAAAATTTACTAGGCTCTCGTTTTCAGGACAGAAGATTTAAGAAGATGGTTTGTGACCAATGAGGTTGAGTTCTTCCGATACAAGCTGACTTGCGCTGGTGATCGGAACTCAATAGCAAAGAACCTCTTGGACACTTACTTTGAGGACACCGTAACTAAGGTTGTTTTCAGGTTTATTGAAAGTACAAATGCAATGGTGTAATTGAAATTTATCGTACTCTAGTTTGAAGGGGATCGAAGCCTGATTTTGCAAGATCTGCAAGATACTTACTATAGCTTCAATGAAGTTCAAGTGGATAAAATCGACATTTATGAAGTTCCCTTCACACATTGCCTTGATCTTGTGAAGACTCGGAGGGTTTACCTCAAGGGTGGTAAAGCATACATTTCTCACCAGCATTTGGTGAATATTGTTTGTTCTGAATACCGACGGTTGTTGTCGAAAGACCTTGCAGTGAGTGGAACTAGAAAGTGTATTATCTTATTTCAATGGCGGATTGTATTGTTTGAACTTTCCTTTTAACTGGCTAGACTTTGAGCAAGGCTATGCACTTGGTTGATGAGGATGAAAGGCTGTCCCAGATCCTGACAGACTTTGATAAGCGATACACTGGCAGTAGCTATGGAACTAAAAATGGAACCGCCAAGGAAACAATAACTGTTGAAACACTAGAGCAGGTTTGCTCGCCTTGTTACAAAACGTTGTTGTCGAAATTTTGATGTTACCCAACAATCCTTTCTTTATCAAAACGTCTTTTAATATTCTTCAGAATTCGACAACTTCATTCCCCTTGTGTATGAAATCATTGTACGACCACGTCAAGAAGGAGTACCACTTAAAGCATTTTGGACGTCTTCAACTGGGCCTATTTTTCAAAGGTCTCGGTCTTCCAATTGAGGAATCCACGAGATTTTGGAGAACTTACTTTACCAAGAAAACAGGGGTGGATGATACACGGGTTTGTGCGATCAGTTTAATCGCCTATCAGTAAAAGTATGCCTGATGGTAAATTTCCCTGGTTTGCAGTTTGACAAGCAATATTTGTATAACATTCGGCACATGTATGGCAAAGAGGGGAAACGAGCAGATTATACGCCATACAGCTGCATGAAGATCATATCCTCCAGTGTGGGACCAGGAGAAAATCATGGTTGTCCTTTTCGGCACGCTGACGCAACCGCGCTCCGGGTTAAACTTGTTGAGGCTGGTGTTACCGCTACAGGTGAGAAGTGAATCCGGTGCAGCAGTCAGTTAAATTTCTCACGCATGCACTCATTGTATAATTTATACAGGGGTGAAAGAGATCATGGAGCTTGTGGATAAGCATCATTATCAGATTGCCTGTCAGCGGTATTTCGAATGGACCCACAATAAAGCAACCGTAGATGGAGGAGTTAATCATCCGAACCAGTACTATCAAGAAAGCTTAAATGTCTTGAGTGGTAACTTCAAAATCAAAACTGAAGGTAAAAGACAGAATTGTGTTAACTGTACTTCAGTAATTATCATCCAAATCCAACTTAAAATATCTGGTCTAATTTAAACAATGTTGGAGTTTTTCCTATTGCACATGGTGTTGATTTTCACGGGCTAAACTGACTGAGTTGTATCTTTTCCAGCTCCAAAACCCATAAGCAAGAAAGTCAGTGTGTATCCTAAAGCTGAGCCAGTCGACGTGAACCTGGCTGACGACGAAATAATGCAGGCCTTAGAAGATCCAACTCAAACCGCTCCAGATGTTGAAATGGAAAGTTTAGATCCTATAATTCAATAGAAATTATTACGGGGTCCATCCATGAAGGGATGATTTCGTCTTTGGCTACCGTATTAATTTGTATTTTTTACATTCGTGACATATGTCAAGCAAACCCATATTTCAATTCAAGCGATACTTTTATTCAGCCCATCCGATTACTACTGAGTCTGCCGTAAGAACAGGCTCATAATTAGAAGTGTAGTATTTTTAATGGGCAACTACGTACGCTTCGTGTACATAGCATTTTATATGCAATAAACCAGAATATGCAGTTAAGGAGATCGTTTAATACTCCTCTATTGTTATAAATATGACATTGTTGTAACATTGAATTTACCGAATTGGATTAGGACTAGGACTACTCACTGGCTCATTGGCTGTACCCATCTGTGCTGTGTTCGCGCTTTATTTCTTTACATCACCTCCTTGTCACCATGACACATGCATTATGGTAAATTCCTCATGAAAATTCATGGCTTTTCACAAAGTAAGTGCTCCATTTCCGTTTCACTGCCATTCCAAGCCATGTCATCTCTAACAAACAATGCTACATGATACACCACTCACTCACAACCTACATACTACGTACTCACCCAGAGACGTCGGGGCACTGGCTTTGGAGTCCAATTTATGAGTGACCAATATGCTCCATCACCCCGACTGACCAAACTTTACTGGTATAAGGACGTTAAAACAAGGACGGCATCCTTTCTCGTAAAGTCTATGGTATGCTTCCGTCTACGCGATGTTAACCGATGCCAGTGCGGCTCGGGCAACAATTGCATTTGCAAGAAGGTTAACAATTTCCGTGATCGTTTTTCACGTAGGAATTCCTAAGAAAAAACAACTATTAGAAAGTAATCGGAGAAACATGCTGGAGTACAATACTTAAGGGGGCCCACCATCATGTACGTCTGACTCTGAACGCCCTGTCGAAACGGATTATTGTAATAATAGTAAATATTATTTCTGTGCAATGAGTTGGAACAATAGCTTATCTCGTCCCCTTAAAGTTTCCATGGAGCCATTGCAACTACGGCGCTTTCACGTATACTGTGGTACCGTCTTCAGTAAAGTCAACAAGCTCTCAATGATTATCAATAGCCGCATTTATGCTGCGGCCACTGACTCGAGTGACACCTACATACATTAGTTTGCTTGCGAGGACATACGTGCATTTAGTGGGAAACTCTTTGACGAGATAATGATAATGTTCATGAGGACGTGATACGTGAGAAACTTTCGGAGCAGCAGAAGATGAAAGACTGTGTACAGAGCCATGTTGAGGAATGTTGTTTTTGTTTTTATTGTTTCTGTACTCTGTCTCAGGACTGTCCGACCGTCAAGTTATCACTGCCCTGGGGGATTTTATACTGGAAATTTTTTTCAAGGTACGATGAACGAGCTACCGGGTTAAAATAGACCAGAGACGGCCTCGTGTACGCATATATACAAGTATTGGAAAGGAACTGGTTCATGATAATGATGGTGTGAGAGAGGCATAATTACCATTTATTACGATATTAATTTGACAAGGGAAAACATAATGGCAAACCTGCATGATCTGTGTTTGTCGGTCAGTTCACTCGAAAAAAAAGATTAAAAGCACCACTCATGTGCACTTGAGACGTTGATGCTCAGGTTCATTGAAGTACATGATTTTCTCCCCATTACTATATGCACACACATGAACAAAAATAGTTAATTTAGGACAAGAATGAACATTCAAACCGTCCCCGAGAACATCTCATGTGTGGAGACACACTGAACGTGTACTACTCATGGCGGAAGTCTCATTCACTCAGAGAGTCAGAAGTCGAAGTAGTATTCAGCATTCTGCAGGAGAGTTTTGTTAACAACTCTTGTGCATGTAGCCCCTAACATCCCATACTTTAGGGTTTGATGGTTGCTCGCGTAGTGTGACTTGACAGTGCTTATTAGTATTTAGAACTTGACTCGGATGATGATGATGATGATCTCTGCTTGTAGGTCTGTGTACCATCAACACCGCATCATTATCGTTATCACGAAGATGGGCTTGAGAATAAGAGAAATTCATTCTTCATGTCTTCGGGGTATTTTTAATGACAACATACAAATTTGCCCTTGAAGCTCACCGTAAAGACGATTATGTAAATCTTGAAGCAGTCGCAGAAAGGCATAGTAGAAATGCATGGTTAGGTGGAAGCTATAGTAGTAGTAGCAGTAGCAGTTGCAGGAATAGTCATGCAGTAGTAGGCGCTCTCAGTTCATGCGAAATTGTATGGCAAGCCGTAGAGAAGGTTCCGAACATAATAATAATGTGAGAGGGAGTCAGAGTAAAAGCCAGTTAAAAAATGATAACGATATGATTCACCCATTTTCGTGCTTTGGGTGTCCATCTGAAAAAGACGAGGTGACAGTTGTGTGTTAATTCAGTCTGCGTTGGTTCGTCGGGGGGCCAACACTAGTCAGCAACGAGTGAACGGTCGTGATACATCCTGATTGGTGTGCTGCTGCAGGTAATAAATCACATGTAGAGAGTTCCAGTCTCAAGAGCTCGCAGCCTTCCCATATCTGTCATTCTATTATGCGGAAGTCTCATAGTCAGTTTGGAAAGTGAATCTGACTGTGTAATATATTTTTGTATAGAATTCATCGTTCTGTGTGAAGATGCTCAAGTTCGGATGGGTCATTGGGATTTTGCTTCTGTGCAGTGTGACACACTCTCAGGCTCATGTTCCTTCCTGTCTTGGAGTGGATTCAGTCATTCTTTGGGGGGTACGAGGAACCTCCGTATTTTGTGAACCGGACAATTGGGCCTGTAAGTTTTGACACTGCCGTCAGTTTGTATGGTTCATGATTTTAAAATGTATAACTATATAATGTTTTGTTTGGGATAGGACATTGAAGAAAGGACGTATCCTGCTCAGAACTGGACGTGTGTGGAGGAATTTTTCACAGCGCGGAAGCGGGATGAGAAAACTCCGGAAATGTTCATGACGCTCTTCAATTATATTCAGGGGAAAAACAAGCAATGTGAGTTGAACTGTTGTATGAGCTGAATTGAATTTTATATTGCGAGACGCTAATATGTTTTCCAATTTTCAGCGCGGAGAATACCGATGACTGTGCCTGTTAGTACGACGGTGGACCACCGGAATGGGGACCTGAACTCTTACGAAATGTGTTTTTATTTGCCAGAAGAATTTCAGGACAGTCCACCCATACCTATGAATTCTAAAATCAAGATTGTTAGCCGACCTGTGCTTCACGTTTACTCAAGGTCAGTTACGTCACTTCCTGATGTGGTTGGACTTTTTTCTTCTTGAGTAAATCTTGAGTAATAGCTTCATAGTATGCAGAGCACATACGCAGGATGCAGTTGAGTTGAGTTATAGTGACTGAAGTATTTGGTATTCTGTGTTGCGCTATGTTGTGTGGAAGGAGATGCACGCAACATTGAGTTTGATAGCTTACTGTACCACTTGGTGATGATTCTTTTCTGCAAACACACTGTAGGCGGTATTCAGGATACTCCAACGACGCGGATGAGAAGGAGCAAATGAAGAATCTGACTGACACGCTAAGTAGCAAAAATATTAAATATTTTGAAGAGGACCAAGGACCGCGTGCAATCCATTACATCAATGGCTACGATGCCCCGACCAAGTTTTGGAATCGTCGGAATGAAATTTGGCTCATAGCTGCGAAGTGAGCATATTGGAAGTACATCAGCCTCGTTCGACGGCAGCATTCCACTCTCAAATTTTTATGCATTAAATGCATAGCATTAGCTCAAGTCCCTCTTCGTTTTCCCTTATTACAGCTTGGTGGAACCAATGAACTAAATTGTGATAATGTTTTATTTTATATATACTTTATAAAGAAGACCTCGCTTAATTTATTTTATACATGATTATGCAACTTTATATGCCCAAGGTTAATTTTGTGATTCTGCGCGGAATTTCAGCAACGCTTGTGTGGTGAACGGAGAAGATAAGAGCAGAGAGAGAATAAGATAAGATATTTCAAGATGTAAGGTTTCGTAAAGAACGTCTTCTTGAAGGAAGGACTTGCAAATAAAGCATAACATCAATTAATTTTTTTACTACATGCAAGTGAATTTTTATTTCATTTTTTAAAATATCTTATGTGCGCAATGATGGCGGTTCCTGCGCAGGAAAGAGCTAAAATATCTTTCTTAATTAATTTCGGCTGGACCAATGAGCCAAAACCAGTCAAAGTACTTTTGAGGTGTCGTGTGGATACTCACGAGCTAAATTCGACACAATATACCTTTTCTACAGTAAAATAAGCAATCTTTTCGTGCTAACTTAATTAGTTCCACACGTGGAAAAGTTATTTAAACTTAACACCAGCTAATATTGTGTAGGATAAAAATACTACAAAAAAATAATTCGAACATCTAAAATAAAGTTATACAGGTACATACGAGATAAAAATATTAGACTACCCTAATCAGATACTAGTCCGTGATTTCCCTAGCCGGAAGCCTATGACAATAAGTGTGTATCAGCATGAGAGAGCCGGATAACTGAAATATTTTACTATTGATGAAACCCGGGTAGTAGGCAGTAACTCCTACATTTGCAACTACTCATACAACTACATACTCAACTTCAAAGATTTTGAGCCAACCTCAACTGAGTCAAGGGCAACTGACAACCTGTGTTCGACTCCAAATCAGTGTAACGCATGATACTTATTAGAGTTTCACGGTAAAAGTATTATCCTGCTCTCAGCGTCTAAAAGTAAACAATAGCTGCGAAATTAATGTTAATTACTTATGACCAAAAGCGACATTATTCCGACGACCCAGGCCCAAATTTGTGTGCATTGTTCGTTAGAACTTAATCTACATGAGATGAAATGAATCTGCGATTGGCGCACAGCCAGGCGCCAGGCTATCAATACCCAATCCCTTGAAAGCGCGAACTAATCTGCTGCTGCGTTTTTTTGTCACATTGTTGTCATGTACCATTTAACCACGTAACTTGTCCCATCTCAGGGTTTCGGTTTTGCATGTCAATGTTTCTGCACTCCTACTGACACAACTTTAAAATATCAGTGACTGAGTGATGTGAAGTTTCCTGAGCTCAAAGTGCGAATCTGAGTAACAAGCACCAAAGTTTTGGATGAACGGCAATGCCGTCGGATTTTTGTGCACAGACTTGCTTGGCAGAACAATCACAGGCTAGCCCTACGGGGCACTTCACAACCAGGACAAAAGTAAAATTTGTCCAGTCATCCGTCCAATATATTAATGCCTACCCTAAATGAAAGTTACTGCCTTTTCATTATGAGTGCGCTATCCCATAATACCGAAATGTTTACAGAAATTCTAGACATTAGTGCGAGGAAGAGAAAGTGATAGACATCCAACCCTAACTGAGTGAGTCATACTACATCATAGCGTTGGATGCAAATTTTTGACTCTGCAACCCGGGCTCTTGATATAGAGGGCGAAGATCATGCAGCATGGTACTGACCATCCTCTCAAGGTCAAACTCGGGTTTCCAACCCCAGTCTTGGGTAGCAGCTGAATCGTCCAATACTTCGGGCCATGTTGCAGCTATGGCTTGTCGGTGGTCTGGACGGTAGTCTTGAGTGAAGTGTGGAATATATTTCCGAATTTCCTGTCCCAACTCTTCTGGCGTAAAGGATACCCCAGTAACATTGTAGGTGCGGGAGCGCAGAGCGTCTGATGGGAGCTCCATTAGTTCGACCACCGAGCGAAGGCAGTCATCAAGGTACATCATAGGTAGCCTCGTGTCAGGTCCCAAGTAGTTTGTGTAGTGGCCGCTCTTGAGAGCATCGTGAAATATTTGAATAGCGTAATCTGTGGGTTTATCAGTCGCTCCCATTAGATCAATGTAAGCGCCAGAGTTAATAATGGTTCGTGGTAATTTTGCCTGGAAAATGAGAGCTCAATCAACTTACCGGTTGTCCCACCGCCGGGAAGCGTATCACTAGAGAGGATGCCAGGGAATCGGAGACAACGGAAATCAAGCCCATACTTGTGGAAGTAGTACTCCCCAAGGAGCTCAGTGTGAACCTGAAATTTTATGAACATATTAGTCGCGTGGGTCCCAGCAGCATACCACTGCGCAATGTTTGGTAATATATGCTCTGGTTCCATCACAATCACATACCTTAGCAACTCCATATATGGTTTTGGGCCGCTGTGAGGGATAGAATTAATTCACGCCAATTATTAAGGCTGTCATTCACATCAGGTTATGCCAAACCGTACCTGAATGCAGAGGTTCGGTGTTGGGTTTCGCGGGGACTCTGGCCCAAAGGCAGCAATGGTGGACGGAATGAAGAGGCGCAGTCCATATTGATCCGCAAGTCTCATTACGTTATGTGTACCTTTTGTTGAATCACAAGAGAGTACAAGGTTAAATGTCGATTACGTAATGACTGCACTGCAGCAGTCAGAGTTCATTCCACAAAGAAACCTCTACATGCACAAATGCTAAAGTCAGCGCTGCCCAAGGAATTGGGGCAAGGAGCAACTGTAATATTATATTATCTAACGTAACGCCTTTAACTACTGTGTGACTCGCTTACGCGTCACGCTTCCCATTGCTTTTCACCATTGCGCACAAACAAATGACCCCTCTCTGGATGCTGACAAATTCTCAATGTATTCCCGTTTGGATAATTGCTCTCAATCAATTAAAACTCGCTGATAAGCGGGCTCATTCTTTCTAAGGTGAGCTTTTCAGTTGCAGAAAATGTGGAAATAAAAACAGCCAAGGCCATTCGGCTTCAAGTTTCGTTGTCCAAACGCCAACGCACTGACTGACTCGGGGTTGCGTGAGGGTCAGTTATGGGAATTGTAAATGTAGTACACTTCCGAGGAAGGAAGGACCGATAATGCCTTATGCAAGATTGCCGGAGTGACGATAAGAGGATGAAAAATATTGGTAAAAAAATTGAAGGTAAAATAGTTTACCTTCAATGTTGACTCGCATGCTCAGAGCAACGTTCTGCTCCGCCACGGCGCTGAGAAGAGCTGAGAAATGGATCAGCCAGTCAATGCGGTGGGTCACGACGATCTTTTGCAAGCATGTGTAGTCCAGTACATCCGCGAATATGTAAGGTCCCCGTGCAGTGACATCCCGTGTCGGCTTCCGTACATCGGACATAAACACATTGTCCTTGCCATATTTCTGACTGGAAAAAACTTGCCAATCCAGAGCCCAACTGTCCAAGGCTCCCTGAGAAAGACATAATGGGGCAATTCAGATGAATGTTTTTTTGTGAAATTTTTTGAATACAAGTACAGATTACATTCCAATGACTTTGAAGACTTTTCAGTCAAATTATAGAGAATTTTATCTTCGCGATCTCACCTGTGATGAGAATCCGTGGATTTCCATCGTCACTAGTTTTGAAGTTCCTCTGCACAGCAGGAAGGGAGGCGTGTAGATTTCTTCTGGGGCAGCCGCTCGGACATCTTGTCACTGTCTTCAGAAGTGCCCCCTCTCCATTGATCAGCGGGATGATCGCAGTTCGGAACATTGGAATCCTTTTTGTGTTCGTTTAAATCGCCCTCAGTCGTCGCGGTCTCTTCAATTCACCAAAGCTCACTACGAAAGTAGTGCAGTACTCTTCGTGCCACTGGCAAGCAGGGCACCAATGACTCAGTCAGGCACTAGTTATTGGAAATGTGCAACGCCTTCTTCTATATGAATGTATTACAAGTCGGAGCTTATGACCATTCACTGAAAGAACATTTAAGTCAGTAGTTAAGCATCATTTTCCGATATATCCTGAATTTCCTAGGGGCTAAGCAGCTATGTATAAATGGCGCCATCGCTAAGGTTAGTTGGTGCGTCCAACTATCTCAGCTTTGATGGAATGGAATGGTAAGGGGTGTATCTACCTTCAATACTATAAATCCAATCTAATGGAATGGAAATTT
>WJFA01001467.1:0-21244 GCA_009870155.1 Pseudobourletiella spinata | reverse complement strand
AGTTCCAATTTTTTCAAGTGTATACCCAATTTTACCGGCTCAGAAGGCCGTAATTTGAGCTTCTTTGTGTTAAAATTAGAAGATTAGTTATTGATATGGCTTGTAAACGCGGGAGGAATGGACTTCGGATATCCGCGGATCGGATACGGATAGCACTATTTCTATCCGACACCAACTCGGATCGGTTATGGATTGAGCAAAAAATATCCAAGCCATGCGGATCGGATCGGATGGCGGCTAGGCAAATATCCGATCCGTGAGAAAGCTTAGTTTCATCTCACGAACCATATACTTCGGAACCAGACTCACCTGTCCTAGAACCTGGAAGTCGATCGAAAAAACACGGTGTCAGAGATCAGCCGTATATTATCTGTGTCATAGATCAACCATACATTATATAACCCTATCTAAAGGACTCATCGGGTTCCCTGGGCCCTTCTCCGGATTCCCCGAAGGATCTCCGCCAAGGTCCTTCCTCTCTGGAAGCCAGAGAAGGACTGAGTTGCCCTGCAGAAAGCAGGCGCTTTTTTAGCTTATCGATCCCATGTGTTCTTTCTTTCGGTGATATCTTTGGTTCTAGCCATCCGATTTTACTGGGAGTGGTACCAAATGTTAACTAATCGACTGCTCTTTAATAATTTGCTGCAGTAAAGGACTTTGGTTTTACCTGGGCCCGTTTCTAGATGAATATTTCTGAAAACCTCCCAATTATGGCCTTTTATATTGCTGTACACGCTTATATTGCTAAGACATTCATTTTTACTTTTACAGGCAGACTTTTACTGAACTCTGTTTCCCCTCGCTTGATTTTTCAAGAAATTCATATCATATTTACACATTGCTTCTGGAATAAACGCAAATATGAATTTCTTGAGAAATCAAGCGAGGAGATAGGATTTCTGGGCATAATTGATCATTGAAGGAATCTCCACGTCCTTTTGCCGCAGTTTTGGCCGAGCTTGAAAAAGTTAAAATTTTGGAAAACACCAAAGGGCCATTTGGCTCATAAAAATCCTTAAGGGAATTCCCTTGTTGAATTTCCCAGAAACGGAGGTGGTGAAATTTTTGAGAAGTCGAATATTTTCTAAACTAAACGTTAGTTGGGCGAAAGACTTGAGGGTTAGGGTATGCGAGGGGAGAGTCAAGTCGTACGCCCTATTAATCCCGAGCCGATCCTTTGTGGACACGTGACTGACCCTCCTATTGAGTTCAGCAAGGGATGGGTTGGAGATTGAACTAAAACCGAATATGTGTAACCATGACAGGGGTTTTTTGTAACATTTTCAAATGCGTTTTAATGAGTGAGGTACAAAGAACTCATCATTTGCAATTCCAAATTCCAATCCTATTTGCGTTGGACCATTGAAAATGAAGCCGTCGCTTACGTTCATTGTAAGGCTTTAGTTTCAGAGCTAACAAGGGACACGATTCGTACATCCACAACGCACAACAGAGGCACCGTATGCAAAGCAGAGCATCAATTTCATGTAAAGTTACTCCCTCATGTAACAGTAGGTGCCAAAATTCTTGTTTGACCCCGCTAGAGGGTCACAAAGTTTTGGGGTCAATCGATGCGAAGGGGGGAGTGCGTTCTGACTCAAAAATTCAATATTAAATCCCATAAGAAAGTTTCAGTTTTTAAAGTTTGAATTTTGAAAAATTGTGTGAAAACTCAATCTTTTACCATTGTATGAAGGTAATATGAACTGGAAATTTGATACGGACTGCGTTTCAAATTTTCCGAAATTGACAGGAGAGTCAAATCTGAATTTCCGCACCTATCGCTTTCAGAGAGTATCATCATTAAGGATAAACTGCGTTGCATGGGGTGTCGGCGCCGGCCGTGCCGGGGACTTGTGAAACATGACCCTTAGTCATTTCACATTCCCTCAATGATCCAATGCTCCACAAAAGCTTGATATCCACACTGGTGATAAGTTATGAGACACGATTGCGAGGTACAGAATTCCTTGAATACCTACTGAAAATACAAATCCCCAAAGAATTGCAATTTTTCTGCCCTCTAAAACTTAATCAGTGTTCTAGCAGGCTCTCAAATTTTATGATGACAGCCCAGAAGTTCCCGAGCTGAATTTCGTTTTAAACATTTTCTCTTCACCCTAATTTGTCTGAACCAAAATTGAAAAACCAAAGTAGTTTTCTTTGAAACTGATTATTTATCGACTTGACCGTGAACTTCTAGCGTCCCCAAGACGCAGCCATAGAATTCCCTGATTATGTTTTGAAGGACATGTCGCAGATACAGGACTCCCCGATTATTTCTCAAATTTAGGGAGGTCCCATTCACGGCATCCCCTGATTACTTCTAAAATATGGCAGTGCCAAGTCATCATCATAAGCATAATCGTAACCGTAACTCGCGAAAGAAAAAGGAACTCATACTGTCTTACAGTTCACGGCACGCATTTCAAGTTGTGTTCAATGTCCACCATATAGTTCTGGTACAGCTAAATACAATGTGACAACTGTAAGTACTGGCACAAATCCTCAATGATTTGTCTCACTTTTCCTCGTCCTCATCCTTGTACTGTACATCCCACGAAAACCCTAAAGCAATCTCAAACAATGTTCCTATGATCAGAGCGACAAGAGCTTTCAAAACGTACTTTTGGTCGACTCTGTTACAGCGACTTTGTTACTAGGAATTCTTCATAGGGTGCAACTTGGGCCGTTTTCTCATGCAGGAGTACAACATAATTCAGCCATCCAAAGCTCACATCATTGTGTTCATTTAGCTACTCACATAGACCACATGTTGGCTGTTCTCATTTTCACCGCAAAGAGTATTTAATCGTATCCCATGGAGCGACAACAAGAATATTCCTGTTGATGGCCATTCTGCTTCCTCGGCATCTTTGTATCTCATTCCCGTCCCGTGATGACAAAACAATGGAATGGGAGAAGTCATCTGCTCTCCACTGCGTACGCTGCAAAATGCGTATAGGAACAACTTCGTCTCCACGTAAAAAAATTAGCAAATTAGGTAAGTAAAGTAGTGAAGTATATAGGGAGTCTTAATTCACATCAATCCGCTCTAAGCAGATTTAAAGCTATATAGCCGCCGCTTAACTTTTTCCAATTTTCCGGGTAAATCCATCTGCATCCAATCAAGATGACGTATTATGTCTGTGTGACATTTAAGTTCCCAGCAACCTTTCTAACTGGTGATGCTGAGTGAGATGTACTACTGTTGCCAAAGCAGTACTTTTTAAGGTTATTTGATGTTCCACAACTTCCTGGTGGAATTTCGCTAGACATTCCTTTCTTTGATAAGAAAGTCCTTATCCTGTTGTTGGCCTACCAATTGAAGTCTTTTTAGCCCAACAAAATTTACTCCTACAGAGAACAAGTATACATTAACAGAAAACGTCCGCACTTTTTACTATTACGGGAAAAGCACAGCCATTCGTCAAAATAAGGGGGTGCTAGCCATCAAGAGTTATTAAGTGAGAGAACGATTTAGCGGACATCTTCACATAAAGTGAAGTGAGACACTTAGTGGGTCGGACAGATGATGACACTGAAGGCTTAATCAGCTTCGCAGGAGGCACCAACTGACCCAGTATAGAAGCATATATACAATATTCAACTTATAAATGGGATGGAAGCACAATTCGACAGAGGATGCTACCACCTCACTCTCCTGAACCTCACAAATTGGATCTCTTTGAGAGATGCGCATAAAAAAGACTACATTTCGCTCAACTTCAATAAAGTCAATAGAAATATAGCAAATTAGCATAATTATTTTTACCCAACACCCAGACTCAAACATGTAAACAGGCATAATTACAAGAATAAAGTTAGTGGGCATCTGTATAAGTTCGGCGTGTTGCGTAGATATGTGAGGCTGTGATCATCCGCTCTCAGCCTCACTACGCATGGAAGCATGTTGAAGAAACAACGGTTTCCTCTCGCCTCCGGCCAAGCCACCATCTAAAAGGCTTGACTTGATTGCATATCAGCGGTAAGGCAACCAATGTGTTTCATGCGTTCAGGAATTCAAGCTCGACTTCGTCTGGTTGCATGGATATTCCGTCTTGCCCACTTTACACGGTTCCACATCAGCCCTCCCAATCATTATTATCACCAACATAATTTATTTCAAGTAAAAATTTCAGCTTCAATTAGAGGCTATTTTTAACACAGAGCAAAATATGAGTCGTGTCGTAACACTACAAAAGTCAATAAATTTTCCACTCATGCATTTTCCCAGCGTGGATAGTGGACAGTGTTGTGGAGCAGCTTTCTTTTAGGTATAATGTTGCCATGCGGCAACTACCGTCTACACTGTGAGGACCCAGCCGAAGATATACACACAATATCTGGACACCTGACTTCATCGCATGGGCCATGACCTTAGGTCATGGCCCATGCGATGGAATCTCAACTGGTTCAGCCGTCAGCCCCGAAGAAAGTAACGTAGAAAATGCTTTAGCTCTGATACTTACTCTATGTACAGATTTATCTTATCATGTTCAAAGCTGAAAGTGGTAGCCAGGGCAATCGTTACTCGTGGAATTTCCAAACAAATTCTTTCACCACCCTCTTGTCCATTCGGACCACGCTTGCAGCTTATGATATACCACACCACAACTCATTTGTAAGTGTTTGGAAATGTTGAGTAAAATATTTTTACTGCTATATTTTAGTAATATGATAATCGGAACCTCCTGTGTTTAACGCAATGTGGATAAATGACTGCAATTTTTTTTTGTAATTCTTCACCATGTGACCCTTTTATGCTCACCGCACCCTTTGGAATATTCATAGTGTCATTCCCTCCGTTGATTTATTTTTATAAGAACCTACAAGACAAGCTCTTGAGCCCGTTACAACAAGCTCATTCATGCTACCAAGAAATTGTGTGCCGTTGGGGTAATGGTTATTATGAGGAAATTAAAGACGCTGACAATGAAGAATCAGCCTCGGAGTACCATGAATCCAACATCCAGCTCGAGTGTATTCCAAAAGGGAGAGAAAAATCTCATGTAAAGGGCTGGCAGCGGTTCCATGTTCAAGGGAGAGACTTGAGCGGGCCATTAATTGTTGGGAATTACACCTGAATTATTTACCCAGAGAACGTTGCAGACATGACGGCGGTCCCTCCTGTCACTCTGTACACATTGGTGCACATGCAACCCTCTCGAAGCTCTCAATGAGAGTCCATTTCATCAGACTCATTTTCATGCCATGACGCATGTATATGGGCTCTACAGACGAAAACTTGGAAGTACACACGACCCGTTTAACCACCGTGCAAGGAGATTTAGGTCATGTTTACCGAAAAGAGGAACTAAAAGTAATGACTAAAGTTCTATAATGCTTACCCGCCAGCAGCGACGTCAGGAACAGCTGCAGCGGAGAAATAGTAATAGCGTGAGGAATAACAAGTAGTATGAGACTTGACTTGGGCCAGTGCACATACTTGAGGGAACAGGTGGAGGACTACAGGTGCGTATGACACCCCGTCATCAATGACCAGAGCGTCATCATCTTCATCATCATCATCATCAAGACTTATCACTGCACATGATGATGAGAATGCATCGTATAGAGCTGTTCAGAATGAAGATGGCTATAGTATGCAGGGATACACAAGACATTAAAGGAGCCCTACATTCTCCACAGTTTATTTCACCTGGGAAAAGTATTGGCTTCTTGATGGTGGGGATACCGACATTAATACTGGTATATGTGTGCGTATGCATGCAAACATTTGACGGGAAATAATAAGAAACTGATTATAGATTCAGCTAAGAGATTCTCTCTTGTTGAGAATTGGTGCCTTCGGCTCCGAGGTTTTTTCATCACTCAAAAGCTCACTCATACTACTACATTTATATATGCCGTATTATGACCGTCTCGTATACTTCCTCCACTACGATTACAGGGAGTGAGGGGAGACCTTTAAGAAGACGTCTGTGCAATGTGCGGAGATGCTGCTGCACCAGTGGATCTTCCTGTGCAATCAGAACAGCCTAAGCACATACGTCCACACACACACACATACATACAAACGCACGTACAGATTCAGCTCATCCCGAAAGGCTTATGTACAGGTGAAAAGAAAAAGAAGTGCCGTTGGATTTACATTTCATTCTTTCAAATCTCATTCCTTCATGATTCTCATACGGAGCAAGACGTGAGTCTGATGTGCTCCGTCGGCCCGACTACCTTATTCTCTCCACACTCATCTTTCTATACTCACATCCCACCATCCCTCTGTGTACTATCGTCTGTTGTGGAGGCCTTTATTTTCGGCTTCCATTTGGGCATTATCAGTGCTCGTGTCGTTCAACTTGTTCTCCCATTACAAATTCGAATCAAGTTCTCAAACTTTTTGTCCTCATCTCTCCCAGTACTATGAGGGGCTCGAGGAATACGCAAACGACATAGTAATAAATAGCAAGAGCGGCAATTTCCTTCACTTTATTTTGTTTACCTCAGCCCTGACCATAGTAGAGTTGATTGTTGTGACCCAGTGAGTACCGGATCGCCTTCCAGTGTTCTTCACCTAGCTGGATCATTCACCGACTCTTTACTGATATTGACAACAACGTCGGGGGTGGGGTGAAAATCGGATTATTTATACTGTGGTAGTGAGTGCGGCGGCATAGGGTTGTGATATTGTGTTTCACCGCCACGATCATGTTCACAAGAGACTCCGCACCGCACACGGTTCGGACCAGTTCAGGTGTGTAACCCAGGAGGGGTATTTGGCAGGGGAGCAATTTTGGTCAGACACGAGGAGATTTTTGGTAAGCTATATTTATATGCGTGCAAACATACATGTGTATACACGTAGTACTGAAAGATCGTAAGCTGACCTTCATATATTCCGTCACGTTTTAGTACGACCTCCTATGGTCCCGTATAATTAGCGCATTCCATATACCTGTCCTCTTCTCCATCTCATTATTATCACACCCTCGGAAGACAATATACTATCCTCGGCCGGTTTTATGCTAAACACTTGTTAATAGTTTGTATACCACTGGTGTTATATTTACATTCCTGAGTGAATGCCTCCTTCCGCCGTGTGTACGTCAGTTGTACAGTGTGCGTTCACTTATTGTGGACGGCCACTCTGCGAATCGTGTGGTGACTCTAACTACGCATACCGCTCATTCATGTGTAGCTCTACGCATGTTTATGGGATTACGGATGCAAACTTCATCGTGGCAAGCTGGAGAGATCCATCCTCATTCATTCACATCTAAATTACTCTACGGTGATGTTACATTATGGGGCTTACTTGCGCCAACCTGTACATTCTATACCTTCGGAATTCAAACTCATATCTTCTGGAGTGAAAATCTTCCTTCCGTGATCATATCATATCCCATTGTCATCATGTAGTAATGAACTGCTGATGGCAAGGAAGACGGGAGCAATGGTGGTAGTGGTGGATGTTAATTATGTGGACTGAATAAATTAACTGTACACGGAGAGTGGTTGAGGCGAGGGTAATTATCCTTATTAACCATTGGGCTTCCTCGTGACTAGACCATATAGATCTTGCAGGAAGGCGGATACTCTATCCACACGTTAACTTCCTACTCCTTTCGCACTCAAAAAACAGCGGAGAAGGAACCACAGAATGAGAGAGAGAGAGAGAGAGAGAGAGAGGGGATCCGAGGAATATTTGGTCGGAGGAGCACAGCGTCGAGTATTGTAGCCCCCGTTAAATATTAGAGAGAAAACGGGATATCATGGAGGAGAGCTCGCTCCACATTAACTCCGTGAGGACCATTAGAGGTGAAAAAAGTCATTACTACTGCTTCGCTTCATTCGCTCGGCAGTGAAAGATTTTTATTGTGTTATAGGAACAATCTGTAATAAGTGACAAGCGCGGTAATTTTCACCAGCCTTAGACAGAATTACATTGCCAGAGCAGACCATATTGACTGACTGAGCAGAGAGCTTGAATGGGCGCGAGGAAAAAACATCTGTTATCCGTAGCAGTCTGTAGTAGTGTAGCACTATAGGAGGGTGACTGCAGAGATCCCGCGCAGCAGAATCTCAACTGAGCACCATCCATTTTGCTGAATCTGGGGCTCTACTCTGTGAAATGTACAGTTTTGCTCGAACACTCAGTAATATTATCATTTCGTGAGCTCTTGTTCACCCCGTTTTTTTCAACTTCCTCACTGGCACTTTGCTGGAAGATTATAAAGGGTGAAAATTTGGAGAAATAAATGAGTCACGTGCGCGCGGTATTAGATTCTCCCCCTGCCCCCCCCCCAAAAAATCTATGCCGTCCTGATTGGTGGCGGGGAGTGAATGGTACACACTGTGACGGTGTACCTTGTTGCGTCTGCGTTGTTTCCTAGATATTCAAAGCGGCGCCGTAACCTAGTCGCGAATCTCGTCCCGTATAAATACTTTGAATCTAGTAGGGACAAGTTTCCTCAAGCCATGACCATCAATGCTGCCACCAGTTCGTTTGCGTGCGTTCAGAAGCGAGATGCGCGAAAAAGAAGAAGCAGAACGGATGCGTTGGACATTGATTGTGCCCCTCTGCTATTAGCATAACCTGAAATGTGAGTCTGTGGGGGATGAGTTCGGTGTAAACTCTCGGGGTGGAGTAATTTTCAAACCCTACAGGGAAAATGACACACACGAGCACTCCGTCTTGCTCCGGAGGTGTAGCAGTCGCGGCGGAGGAGGAAATAAGGAAGGAAGTTGGTGGATCAAACCATGGGCAAACCAGGGTACGATGGGACACACCGTCTGTGGAGAAGATGAGTTGTTCCGCTTTAGCACTACACAGCTCGGCTTCAACCCTGTCTTAACGCTCTCAACTTGGATGCACTGACGGTTGTAAAAACTAGTTAAACCAACCAGGGAAACCTAGCAATGCGGAAATTTGACCTTTTCTATAGGAAACCTATGGTTTCTCCCCTTACAAACTTGTTATAAGGAACACATACTGACGGACTTGCTGTATACTTGTATATAGTCTCTCTCACAGACGTCTCTCATTCACATCCCAGGTTAGGGGGCACGTATAGAAATCGTCACAGGTTCTGGCTGTAAAAACGGTATGTGCGCAGTGGGCACAATATAATGTTAGATCCTGACTGACTGACTGACTGAATGAAGGTGGTGATGACCACGCTGCGCCCGTACCACACATCCCATCCAACAATCATGTCTCGTTTGTCTATCATCAAGCATAAGATGATGTTGATGATGATGATGATGATGATGATGATGAAGAAGAAGAAGGGACTCGATCTGCTTGGGAAAAATCTTGAATATTGAATGTGGCTCAATTGTACCGCTCAATGACTGTACGAGCTGCTAATCAGCCTAAATGTTCTCCATCACCCACCACCAAAAGGTCTGCATGACCGCAGTGGATCCTCCAATGAGAATTAACTGCACTCTACATAGCTAAAATTCTTTTGGCATACAACTTTCTATGTTATGCATATATATATTATGATGATCTATAAATAACTGGAACGGTTCACCTTTTCTTGTGTATTTATTATAATTTATTCATATTTGCCAACATTTGTCAGGGCATGAATAATAGTAGTGGCGGTGGAAGTGGTAGTTTTCCCTCAGTTGGCTCTCAGGCTTGACCATCAAGAGGCCCTTGTTAGCTCATTGGTAAAAATAATGTGGCGTGTCTTGTTGCACCTGAGTGGCATAAGTAACAGCAAACACTTATATTCTGTGTAGTGGGGTCGGGCGGAAAACAAATGAATATGACAAAGTCAACAAGTTGAGAGCAGTCCACCGTTGTTAACAGAAACTTCTTGGTACAAGAGAGCACCTCTCCTAATGACTGTTGATCAAATAGCGGGGCGGTTTGTATGGATACTGACTATGGTACACTTGACCTGATTCACTTGGCTCGGCTTCTGATTAAAACCACGAAGAGTGACTAGTGCACGCAGATGCACACACTCACATGCGGACGCTAATCACACATACGCACGGATAGGGCGACGCTTCCCACTAACTGACTTCTTTCCCGACATTTGTCCATAGTGTACGCAGGCATACCAAATTCAACCGCACTTGTAGACATGGTCACAAATAATAACTCACCAGAAAATCTCTACCGTGCTCTTAATAACAGTTACTACCATAGTTGAGGATCCAAATGCTCTTTAGTGACACATTATTTCGCACGTCAGAGCGAATATTCATCAATTCACCATCCCCATAGGAACAGTCCGCTTCCCTCTTCATTCGTCATCTTAACTCTCCTTCCTCAACGTACTATATTATACGGTTGGCATTGCTAGACACTTTACGCATAAAGGAACTGAAAATTCGCGTGAAACCGAACGTTTGACGATTGAGAAGGAAGAGATGGGCATAGCAGGGAGTGGCAATTTTCGTGGCCACGCACCCAATCAAGTCCTACAATAAATTTTCAGATTGTAAGGGAAAAATATTAATTCAAAAAATGCATTCAGCGATTCACAAATGGTCCGTATTACACTCATTCTTATAATTGTGGGAGTAGCAACTAGACCAGCACGGCAGTTGTTAGTGTTATTACTTTTATTGCCTTGAATGGTATTCCTCATAGCGAACGACGCCCGAACATCAATTCTCCTGCCATTTCACACACCCGTCATCCTCAAGCTGAGGATTTAATCCAGGATTAAACCCTCAGCTTGCGGATTGCCATTGCATAGGTCAGTAGGACTAATAAAGTTGACGTCAGAGTTCGTTTCTTATATGGCATGCCCTGTTGGTAACAATGCCGTCCCTACATGCATCCATTATCACATGGCTCGCTCGCAGACTTTTACACTGTGCGAACTTTGCTGTGGAACTAAAGGGACGACCTGCACTAAAAATGGAAATTTAGCTCGCGCACAGTAATAGAGTATTTTTATGATAGGCTGAGAATACGAATGGAGCTATAACAAAGGAGGTGGCATTCTTTTGCCTCACATCCATATGAAAAACACTTGGTTAGCAGGGAGATGGATCCTTTTGGCAAAAGTCTTTGCCACTCAGTGCATGCTGTTCAATGTAGGAACTTCTATTGTCAGGATTGTCAACCAGAGTGTGTACGGCCTCTTGTATCATCATCTCTGTAATTGTTATTATTATTCCTATTACCATCACCGGGGTATGCATGTGTCAGCGTCAACCTAGTGCGACGCTAATCTTGATCAGCTAAAAATGTGCCTGCATGTATGCAGCGTGTGGAAATATTGAGGTTAAACCCGTAACGTCCTTAGGGATAACCTCAAACCACCCTCCTATGTTTCACTTTGGATTCATAATATTTATTTATAACTGCCCAGTGCAGAATGCAGAAATGATCTACTTTTACATTGATTTTTTCCCGGTGAGTAGCGTCGTCATAGTCTCATGTTTTTAGGGAATAAGTAATTTTTAATTTTACATCAGAAAATACTAGTGCCAAGTTGCAAATATTTATGAGCAGCTCGATGCACACTGTTATTATTCCTGTACTTTCCCTACTTTGTCCAGTAACTCTTCGGTAGCCTTTTCACAAGAGCAACTGCTTGGGATGAGATGCTAGAAGTTTCCGCAAAACTATGTAATGACCTCACGACAAATGAACACGAAAAAAAGTTAGCACGTTTCAGCAACAGAAACTAATTTTAATGGAGTCAGAATTCTGTCAAAGTTGCCCACCTGAGACACACCATGTATTACGTACACGCCAAAACAAGTCATGACCATTCCAAATTTTCATAATAAATTAAAAATTAGCAAATGCCCAGAGGTTCAGCCATACGTAACTAAATTGTAATGACCGCGATGATGATAATCATCATCCATAAGTGACGGTGAAGGAGGGCAGCTATCTTCAGATCGCTCGACATTCAAACCTCACATAATAGGTTACGGCGAGTCACCATTAGTGGCTACCTGCAACTTGTGCATAGTAAATCATAAAATCATACAACTCTTCATATATCCCCTCATCATCTCCCCCCTTCGATCCACGTCCACTTGGTGCAGCTCAACATCCGGCGAGCTTCCCAACTTAATTTTAGCCTCAAAGTCCAGGTCTTTCCTATCAAAGTTTTACAAGGCAGTTCAGTTGAGAGGTTTTTGCCCGTTGGAACGTTCCGGTGGTCGTGATGAAAGGTGTGAGAGAGGAAAGTCATTGAATTTATAACTGCATCATCCTCAAATTCTTTTTCCTCCTGGCTTTCATTCCTGCTGCTGCAGCTCTTCAACTTGTATGAATCACAAGGATGGGCCATGAGCCGTACAGACAGCTATTTTTCCCTTCCATATAGTCTCTAACTTCTTATTGTCTTTATTTAGAGGAACTCCTCCACCGTCTTAAGGGCTTTTCCATGGGTTATTCACTCTATTTAATGATAATAGAAATGATGATGATAATGATAGTAATAATAATGATCCTTCTTTTAATTACAACCTGTCTTCCCCTTTCATAACAGCTCACCGTATGGCTAACAAGAACGGCTATTTAGGGTGTACCTCTCCGTTCCAACATAATTTGAATTAAGGCACTATAAATTTGCTCCTCACTGAATCTTACACGCCTCTACGATTCCTTTACAGGACGACTCGGGTACGGAAACAAACGTTAGGTGAAGAAACAAGTATTTTCCTCCGCCCAAAAAACTTGAACAGTGAACGTTCAAAGAATCGGATTTCCATTTGGAAAGTTCTTGATGACACTACATTTTAATGAATACTTAATTTTAATGAAAGAAACACCCCGTTACAACAATACAATTTCTGTTTTTCACTATCCTTTTAGTGCAGCTGCTACTGATTCGTCAGAAGTGAAAAGAGAGGAGAAAACCAACATGGCGGCGCTCATAACTCTGAAATAAGGGATTTTCAATCTACGCTTTTATCGCCCTCACTCAGCCTTGAACATTGATATACAGAAGTCGTATACGTGTCACTAGAGGAGGTCAGGATTAAACTGGCATGCGCAAAATTTGAATTGAATGCCTGCCAATAAGGAGCAGTGTTATTCTTGACCAATCACATGCTTGGTTGTGGGACCGGGATCCTTGATTTTCCAAACTTTGATTATGTGACGTAGTGGCCCCATTGAGAGATTGACCCGCCGGTATCAGTGGCACTGTGTGCCGACAATAGGCATACAGCAAGTAGGATACGGTAAAGTTCTGATTACATGGCTGCACCATGTTTTTTCACCCTAAACTCTGTCACGGTGTTGTTACATCACCAACAACGCAGAAGCCAGAGCGTGAAAATCGTCATGGTTAGTGGGTTTTATGCCATTTATTATTTTCGGTTTATGCCGTTCTCCTCAACCCCTTCCACACACGGGCTGAAGAACAAGGAGTTTGAATAGGTCAGAACATGTAGTATTGTTACGCCAACTGGTCAATTTTTGATAAGCAGAGCGAGGGAAGGAATCTTCTTTCAACAAACACAGAAACGGAGACCGACTTTGGGAAGCACATGTACAGAAAAGGCTATTATTGGCTTGTCTTGAGTCCACAACACTCCCTCTTGGACTCTTTGTCTAGAGAATAAACAGCGAGTACCGTTATGAGCATTCGTACTCTAAATCATATTGACTTCGTATTCATATCATCGTGCCCACCTATTTTGCAAAAAGAGACAAGAACAGTGAGCCAGGAGCCAACACGTGTCCATATGTTCTTTACATCTAACACCACAGGTGATGAGATCTCAAGCTGGAGTCGTACTTGATCAGCCCGGCCACACGGGAAGGTTTCCTTCAGAACCTTTTTAGGGAGACCACATCACCAATTCCGCTAATGTTAGCACTTCCTCTTCTTGAGTGGAGAGGACGCATGTAATGTGGGCAAGTGGGAACACGTAAACGTGATCCGCATGAATTTCATCTTCTCGCACCACGCGATCATATAGCCAAGAAGGCATTTTAGCCCGAGGCTTATTTGTGGATCCGTTTAACCATATACCAGCCTCAACGTACTGTCATAAGACATGGAGGCTGTCATTAGAAGCTCAAAAGGAAACATCACACACTGATTGTCAGCATAAAGGGGACAACTTAAGAAGAACAAAAGTCATTTGAATGGTGTGCGGACAGTGCGGGGTCCTCTCTGTATACAACGCTTGACTCATACTTGTGTTTTGTGATAAACGCAAGACTGCTCATGATGCCGTTTACACTTGGCAGCATATGCATTGCATAAGCTCAAGGAGGTTTGGCTACTGTAAAAGTATTGGCACATAAAATTCCACGGATTCAAGATCAAGTTTAACAGGCAATTTACATTCTTAAACTTTATCCTCAATCTTGACGGAAGGTATGATTTCACTTCGTGTGTGTATGTGTGTGTCTTACTTTTGAAGGAATGACGAATTGTTTAGATGGGCCTGCCTGTGGCTCTCCGAGAGAGAGAGAGAGATGTACAGGAAGAAAAGGAGAGGCGTATAATATATTAATGGGATGATGATAAAAGGATACAGATGTACAGCTCATCCACCTCCACTCCGGATTTCATATGCATTCGTAATAAATATAGGAGCAATAGGAATTCGAGTCTTTGTAGCTGAGTATTGTGTTGTAGGCACTGCAGTAGCCAGGACTGTGTTCAGAGGATTATCACGATTTCAATTGACGGCCCCTTTTCATTCATAATCTCACCAGACGCGCCCATCACTTTGATCTTGGATATACACAGCTAATTTGCTCACCAAGAGCCTACAGTCATGTACTCATTTGTCCCCTATACCTGACTACTGCATACCCCACGCACACACATGTACACTTTTAAACTCTACCACACAGGGGGTTAGAAAAAATCCGCATTGGAATTTAGCCTCCTCCGCTCGTGCCATTTTTCTCTGCGACCATATGTGCTAGTCCCTGTCAATGTGTATATCAGCAGTCCCCGTTTTCCTCGTCACTCTTCTTCCGTGCCAGGAGGAGGAGGAGGAAGACGATTTACACACTAGTTTTTTCATAAACTGAGTGATTAGCAATTGTTTAAAGCCCACTTCATCCCTGCAATAAGAATATGTAACACATTGAGGGTCGGTGTACACAATGGTTCACGACTTTCATCATTCACTATTGTAGTCACAGCCCAAGAAAGCACGACGGCGTGTGCCCAAATGTGTCTGAACTTCTTCCTATCCAACCTCACAATCCCTTCCGCTTCATTAACTCGGCAATTTCCCAGTTTCACCCTCTAAATCCTTCGGAAACGCACGGTTTTCCCCAGCGTAGCGGCCATGTGTCAAGTCTGGCACGAAGTTGGCCCATACATTCTGCCTAACGTACTCGCACTCAACAACGACTCAACCCTTGTGCATTATTTGAAACAAAAGATGCTCAAGACGAAATATGATGATGGTGGATATGATGAATGAGTTTGCTATAAGATTTATATGCACAAAATTCGCAGTTTTTTTCTCAAATAATCCGTGAATATGAAATGTGTCAACTTGCCCGCTTGCAATAGAAGAGACTGCGCAGGCGCCATTATTCAAATTTTCTTTGCTCAACACTCAGTCACCAGTGACAATGGAGACCATGAGGGTGCGGGTGAGAGGGAATGAGAAGCATTGCGGCTAATAAGATTTAATTTTTTCCCTGTTATTTCAGATTCTCTTTACGAAACCTGGAGAAAACATTTGAGGACGGCAGAACCAGGAATTTATTGGCCATAAACCGCTATCATCAAGTTACAAGGGAGGAACGAGAAAATTCATTGATAGCTCAGTGAGGGGCCCTTAGAACAACACGAACAGAAGTCAACAGAGCAATTTTAGGAAGATGAAGAGGCTTAAGCTGGTTGAAAAAGGAGCGAGCGATGATGAGGAGGGAGACAAAAAGTATTTTGTGGACGGCAGTTTTACTCGACGCGGATGTGAGAGTCGGAAGAAGGAGACGTGTGCCTTTCACACTATGATGCACCCGTGGCATTCCCTTCTCGTTTTACTTTTAATTGTTACGTCGTTCCCGGTGAGTTTATATGAACCAGTTGTGATCTCGTGTATACCTGCCTTGAGACGGCGTCTCCACCGTGTCCCGACTCCCGTTCGTCTCAATTAGAGCTTGGCCCAGTTCTTCCTCCGTCCTTTTATATAGCATTCATTGTCCACACGTATTTATGAGTAGTGGATTTGATTGCGCACGGGATGGGACGGTTGACTTTAGTGAGATTTTCCTCAAGAACCAAAAAGGTGGGAAATTGACGGGGGAGGAAGATATGAGCAGTCACCTTGAAGCTGTAAATGATGTTCGGTCACGTTTCCACAGATTTTTTTCCATGATAGGAAAACTAACATATTCTTCTCATATTTTTGTCTTAATAATTGTATTCAGCGCCAAAAACCGTAAACATACGCACGTCTCTGTTAAACATCATATGAGTTTGGGTTACGAATGCGAGACGTGTGAAATAATATACTTACGGACATGTGCGCCGGGGGATATTTAGGCTCGGAGCCATGCACTTTATCTAAACTGATCTACTTATTCGCATAAGATGAGGGGAGGCCATAAAGCTTTGTGCGCTGCTCCATGTATAATTTCCAATTCTTAAAGTTTTCTTCTCAGCTATGATTATGCCATTAGGGATGATAATTCGTTGTACAACTTATTATGCTAAGAGACGGGAGTCGACTGTAAACTATTTTATTGCCGCTAGAGAAATTGGGTGTGTTTGTGTGTGGAGAAGGAATTCTTGTGGGGATAACAATTTTTTTCTTGCTACGCGTATATAGGTTTCACATGCAGAGGGTAATAGCTGGGAGCGACCCTTAAATATGCCCCGCATCCAAGGGTTAGAAGTGATGTGTGGAGCACAGCATATGGAGGTTTGTATTTATTTACTTTTCATCATCATCATTATTCTCATTTATGTCTACCAAAAGTGGATAAATTATTAAACATGTCACCCGCTCATCCACGTGTTCGACCGTTTTGGCAGGTACACCTGACGTTTGACTCACCGTTTCAAGGTCTTGTCGCTTCCAAAGGCATGTATGGGCACCCAAATTGTGTTTATGTTCCCCCCAGGTAATGCAATAATTTTTTATTGCAAATACTGATTGTAATGGTAAATGTATGTCAGCCGCGGATTTTCTCAATTCTGTGCGAATGTTATGATGGAAAATATTTGTAGGTTACGGCCCATGGCTAGTCCGAGTAGATACTGTCGGAGGAATGCTTATTTGTGGGATGCTAATAGGTTTGATTTAATCACTCTGCAGATCCGGTAAAACCAGCTTCGTCTTCAACATCAATTATGAGCAGTGCGGAACAAAGCCGGACAATCATGGGAAATTCTATGAGAATACTATCGTAGTACAATACGACGAGGAGCTGATTGAGGCGTGGGATGAGGCGAAGCGGTTGCGGTGTGAGTGGTTCAATGACTATGAAAAGACGGCAACGAAGACCTCGCCCATGGTCATATCAGACTTGGAAATAGTTGAGCTCAATTTCCACGGCGACAACGTGGACTGCTGGATGGAGATTCAGGAGGGTCGTGGACCTTGGGCACCGCCACTAACCGGCATTGTGCCCCTAGGATCTACCCTTACGATGGTTATTGCAGTGAAAGATCCTACAGGTACAATTTTTTAATACCTAATGGGCATCATTTCAAAAGGTATTCTTGACTTATCGTGAGATTTTGAATTTTGCAGGGGAATTTGACATGCGAGTCAAGGCTTGCGAGGCTTCGGATGGGCACAACGGACACATTCTACCGTTAAGTGACTCGGAAGGATGCATCCTACGACCAAAATTGATCGGGAAGTTTTCCAAGGTATGCTAGTACAGTGATAGGCCGTCAAATTTTTGGTAAATTAATGTAATTTATTTTTGATTATTTTTTTGATTCCTACAGATCAAACTAGATGACGGAAGGGCCACAGTACTTACCTACGCTTTCTTATCCGCCTTCAAATTCCCGGATATGCTCAACGTTCACATGCGGTGCACAGTTGAGATCTGTCGTCATGGTTGCCCAGATCACTGCGCTCCCAATCATATCCCCTCCGGAACTACGCAGGTTGAGCACAATGAGATACCAGGAGCAGGATCTTACAACCGGGCACAAGAGCCACAAGGGCTCGAGTCAAATATTAATCCCAAGGTGGTGAGCCCGAATGACATTCCCAGAGCAACACCGAAATCCATGATGACTGAAGGTACATCATCTCAGCCTAACGAGAAGCAGCCCGATCATTCGGTTCCAAATGAGGTCCGTGACAGCATTCGGGAACATATTAAGCAGCAGGACAAGGAAGAGCAGCCAAACTTCGCCAATCACGGCTTCCCACACGGTCTACCACCACCACCGCAAAGTCAGAAAAATTTCCCTCCACCGCCCTTGAGGAATGGACCCCCACCGTATCAAGGAAGGCCTTACTTTGGACCACCATCTCAGCAACGTTTCCCTGCAAATCGGTATCCACCACTACCACCACCTGGTGGATTCTCTCGTCAGCCATTCCGAAATCAGCCCCAGCCTGGGCCACTTCCGCCTATGCCGCGGCCAAACGGTCCGCCAATGATGCATGGACCTGGGCCTCATGGTCAACCTAACCGGATGAACAACCGTGCTGACAATAAAGAACTTTTACCAGAGGATATGGCTATGCCAAGAATGGGGGAACCTGCTCCAGATACTCCTCCAGAGCAAGGACGAGCCTTGGGCGGGATGTCAGCTGAGCCATTGCGAGGTGATATTTAATATAATGATGTGTGAGCTCCCTTGGAAACACTAATAGAATTATTTTTAATTTAGGTGAGCCAGCGTCTCATTCCACCAGTGCGACCACATTAAATGCTAATGCGGCATTTCCCAAAGGACCGCGCCGCCTACGTATTCGGCGAGCAATCTCCTCGAACAATGGCATCATTGGGATTGAAGGGGCTTTCAAAGTCGTCTCGGAAGCGGATCTAAACTTCGCCCTGAATACTAATGTGACGAATCAACAGCCAACTGTGGTTCTCAAAGGTTCCCGAATGCCGCAATCCGGTGACACTATCTACGGGATCTGCTTACCACGCTTTGGTTTCGGACTTGTATTCTTCGGTTTAGGTTTAGCTACGGTGGTTGCAATTCTAACTGCGATATTTTTAGCCTACGCGCACTATATCATGAAATCCAACAATAAAAAGTCCGTTGAGGGTTACCCAGCACCAAATAATATTCACAACTTTCGAGGGCATCAGAATGCTTTACCTATGGTAATTTTACGGAAAATGTGGTGAGGCTTATTTATTAGTTCGTATAGCGTTAGTAATATTTCTCATATATTGCTACAAAAGTGAACGGTTGGCGGTATTTTTTTTTGTTCTTTTTTTTACAAATTTTGTAATGGTGAAACGAACTGATTTCCTGGTGTGATGATTGCTACTACTTATAGTTATTATTTATTGTTATTATTGCTATTATTATAAAAACATACACATGTTTCGTGCACGTCCACATATAAACATTATTATTTATGTTCATCTTCCGGCAATCACGGAAGACTTTTTGTAAACATATATTCACCCTGATTATGCAACCAAAAAATGACATATCGTATTTTACAAGCAGAGGTTAATATTTTGTACAGAACAAAAAAAACAGTAGCAGGAATATGTAATAAACAGTTTAAAAATCACCATTCTACCTCTCATTTCACCTCATATTACCTAGGATTCTGGACGCGCACCGAATCCCTCCTCAAAACTCTCAGTCGGAGGATCCAACATGCTAATAATTGCAAGCAGAACCGCACACACGAAATGTGTAATGGCCAAAACTACCATAACTGATCCTCAGATCTTCTCTCTATACTGAAAACGCATTCACAGTGAAATGTCACGCGTTCCGTATCTCACGGATCCATAGCAGAATCATTAATAGGTGTCAAGCTTCATGAATTTCGTCTTCCCTCATTTTCTTATCAAACAAAAAATCCTCATCATAGCCGAACTCCCCCAAACAGTCCCAATGCCCAAACGCAAGCATATAAAGAGGCAATACGCGCGAACACGACGGCATATTCAACATTCCACAGCCGGTCTATTCGGCACTCCGCACCCATCAAAATATTCTCCTCTTCATGCCTCCTTCAGACTTGAAAGTCCACTGCACAGTAATTGGCTGCTGGGAGGATCCTGATTCCTGATTGCCTTCAACGAACAATTTCACCGCTTCGGTTTTACCCATTGAATTTCCTCCCCAAATAACTCAACACATAAATGGAACAATTTTATGGGGTAACACAACAAACCAGCGATTCGGAAATGCGTGAAACTATATGCGATTAAGCTATACCGAAAAATTCCCTTGAAGCTGCTCAACCGTACCTGTACATTTGGGACGTGGCCGGCTAATAGAACTTGTACAGAAAATAATGCAAGCGCATATAGGACTCGTAAGGGCCATAGGAGTGAGCAGTAGAGCTCAATACGAGAGAAAAGGACGCCACTTTCAGTTGGAAAATAAGATGAGATTGTCAGTGTGTGTGTGTATGGGCTGATCCAGCTGCAGTAGTGTGAGCAGTGACGGTAGGGCGAGAGGCGCAAAGGGGATGCTAAACCGTACGAAGGAGGATCTTCGCCGTTTCTTCCTTGAGGATAAGCGTAAAATGTAGGGAATAGGAAAAGTCAAGGGTAAACACCGCGGAAGTTCAAAATCAAGGAACAGAGTGGAAATGACAATTTATTTAAACATCCGCTCCTTTTAATTTATAATTCATCATTTCCATTAGATTTACGCGTCTTAGCTATGTCCGGAAGTTGACTCCTACCACCATCTCGGCATCCTCGTTAATGGAGCGAATTCCATCTGTGTGCAGAGTATCCAGCCCATGGAGAAATCGTGATGTAAGTGCTTCAGACAGTATATACAGTACCTGTACCCAGAAAAATCTGTCGCATGAGCACCGTAGTAAACAGTTGGAAGAACGGAAGTACTGAAACACTATCCAACCGTCGTAATTTTAATCCGTAAGGGATTTAGACCTGTTTCCCACCGATATCGGAGAGGGGAGGAAGTGCAAAACTCTGAATTCCTCCGCCCCAGAGACCTCTGCTCCATTATGTGAAATCCTCTACACATTATATATACTCTATCCAAGCAGAAGAATTTTTTTTCGGCCAGAAGCTGGAACATTAATGTGTATTATATTTGTATACTATTTTTCCGTATGTTCAATAGGTGTGAAAATATTCCTGGTTTCTCCACAAAAGAGTCAGACGAACGATGAAGACAGTTACGTGGGAAGGGTGAGGGACTAC
>WJFA01001466.1:0-21245 GCA_009870155.1 Pseudobourletiella spinata | reverse complement strand
GTGCGGGCTGCTGGCTGAGCTAGCGGGGCACACCCCTGGTCCAGACCTTATTAAGAGAGTGACTTGGGAATTGGGGGGTGTGAAAGGAAAGCTAGACTTAAGTTTCCCAATCGAACTTCATCTTCTTCCGGTTGATTCTTACTTGCTTACTGATACAACTTGAGAACTGCCCCAGCTTGGGAAACTTCACATCGCTCACTTTACATAGCTACAATTCTGTGGCATGTAGAAAAAGTTGGTTCTTGTATAGATGTTCAAACGCTGCGCTTCAACTGGGCAGGTAATTTACGATGCTGCATAGCTGAATGGGGTTAATAACGCGAGTGCGTTATGCGAATAAGAAATCCTGTTCGCAGAATTCACAGTTGCCCGCAGTCATCGACAGTCATCAATCCGCATAATTAACGACAATAGAATCAGAATCTGAAATAAACAACTCTTACAACAGCAAATCCGCATTTCTCACCCTCAGCGGTTCGACAGATTTATATGTTGGGGTTGAGAAAGCAGTTCCAGAAGTTATATTTATTACGGTCCTGTCCAAAAATTCATAATATTTACAGATTGGTGCGACCTAAATCGGGATCAGACTTTGTATCGAGGCGTCGAATCCTCCTGTAAATCGAATTTTGTTCATCGGAGCAGGATTTTAAATTCATTTACTTTTCCCGAATAGATTTAAACTGTAACAGCTGAGGTAAAGCCACTTGGTGGTAAGTCATACACTTCGTGATTTAGGAGTAGTATTTTGAGGTGCACCGTTTGGTGCACATGGGGTTGTGTGGGGCAGCGTGGCGGAAAGTTTCGGGAGCTGCAGAATGGAAACGATCAAAAACTTCCACCAGTTCCCTCCAGCCTGCTGAAGTGCCTTGCGTAACGCTTGACGGTCGAAATTTCTAATTACCCTGCCGGTTGTAGGCCATTCAGCCAGTGTCGTCGATTTTTGGGTTTCTGGTACCGCGAAAAGCGATGCACCAGGCCTTAGACACCAACGTAAGATCTGCCTAAATGCACGTCCCTGTGTCACCTTTCCTCATTTATACGGTGGTGGATCATAAATGCGTTAGTACCTTACATTGCCACACGGCGAAAAACGCAGAATTCACGCTCGCGGGGACCATTTCGGGTACACAAGTATTGATGTAGAAGACACAGAATTCAAATTGCAGCAATTTGCCTCAGGATATTATATTAACTTGCAAAAGGATTTTCAAATTTCAAAAAGAATTAATAAAATTTGATTACAGAGTGGTGCAAAATTCCTGTTACATCAAATTTTTCAAATATTGTAAAAACTACTACAGGTCTGTCTATAAAACTCTCAGCAAATGGCAGCAGGCATTACTGAGGTGACAACTTCATGGTTCATCATCTTGTAGTTATACGGACTAACAGGAATTGGAAAGCAAGGATAAAATGAGCTAAAAATCACAGGGAATTCCAGTTAACTGTTATCAGTTAGACTAATTAATTTGTGTTAGGCTAAACATTACTATAAAAGTTTTACTTAAATTACTGTCATTTTCTAAGACTTTCACTACCTATCTTTAGTCCTGAGCCATTGATTCAGAGGGATCGACGAAGGGTTGACAGATTCGGCGCGTACTTATTTGCAACAAAACCTTCTGAACAACAAAACAACATGGAACATGAACAACAACGATAACATGGTAAAAGCTGGCTATTGAGTCGTTCCGTAATGGTGCAGTTAGAGTCGTGAGAATGAGAATGAGAATTAGGAATTTGCGTGAGAATGTGTGAGAATGTGCGTATAGAGTTGAGAATGAGAATGAGAAAGCGATTAGGAACTGAGAATGAGAATCTGCCCTAGTAATTTAGAGTTGAGATTTTGCCTGAGAATAACAATGAGAAATTCCAATTCTTACGAATTGGACTCACCTCATGATTTTGATATTTAAGAATTGAGAATTCAAGGCCATATGTATATCAAATGAAAACTAAAGCCCATGCTTTTCCGTACGACTTNACCTCATGATTTTGATATTTAAGAATTGAGAATTCAAGGCCATATGTATATCAAATGAAAACTAAAGCCCATGCTTTTCCCTACGACTTTGTACGCTAAATATTTTCCACATGGCTGATTGTTCTCAGGGAAGAAAAGTATTAAGAATTATTTTAAGCGGGTTAACTGTTGATCAAACCACATAATATATTCTGCACTATGAAAAAATGAAAGTACAGGCTAGAAAAAATTTTTTCAACAAAATGGGGAACATCAACGCGTAAAAAACTGTTTTTTTGCGATTTGATTTTGATTCTGTCAATCATGTAAGTGTCAATCGCCATGCAGTTTTAACGCTTTTTTATGTTCCAATCCCATAAAGAGCTCCATTTTGGCTAATAATTTCAAAATCGCTGCTCATTCCATTCATGAAAAAGTAAATTCTCAACTCTAAATGTTACATTCTTATTCCCTTTCCAATTCTCTTTCTCTCTTTCTCATTCTCAGGAGCATTTATAGTCCCAGCGGCCAAATTCTTAAGTCTTACTGAATTCCTAATTTCGAAGCACATTCTCATTCCTAAATCTCACGATGCATTTCTAGTTTGAGAATGTCACAATTCCTAATTCCAATTCCTAATTCTCATTCTCATTCTCATTCTCACGACTCTAACTGCACCATAACGACACTGACTAGGTGTCTACGGCGGATCGACTCGGTCTTTACAGGACATGATCCACTTCTAGCCGATGCTAATCCTTAAGCCTTTCGCCCGTCGAACGCCTAGTTTCCAAAGTTCCGTTCCAGGAAAATTGACATGGGATTTCTCATAAGGACTTTATTGCGCTCACAAACTAGTGCGTATTATAATATATAACTAACTATAACTATTAAATATAAACTTTTCGATTGTTCGGGATTCGGTAAAGGTGACTTTCGGTTAAAAGTTTTAGTTTAACAGGGTTCAGTAAAGGTATGAGTTGAATTCGACCAAGTGCCGCTGGTCAAGAGTCGTACGGGAATGGCCTTTCGCTAAAGTGTCGTTCCGACAGCCGGGCGTCGGCCTTATTCGGTTAAGTGCCTTTCGGTAAACTGACTTTTCGAAAAAGAGAAGTGATCCTGTCTTTCTTCTGCACCTATGACTTTGTTAGTATTAAGAGTCTTTAAGATTTGCATACTAAAGCAAATAGAATTGATGCTCTACGCCAAGAACCCGTGAAAAAGGTCCTTTCTCAGTTTTAATTGTCAACCATTGTCTCCTCAGAGCCCTCAACCAGTTACGAGATGGGCTGGAGTAATAGATGGCGGTTACTACAGATCCCAGTGCATGCAAGTTCAATTATATACGCGCACCGTCGTTGGTGATGAGGTATAACGAAAAATGTAGTCCACGAATGAAACTTAACGGTAGAAATAAAAAACATCTTGATGTTTTCCAGGACTGTCTTTATATCAACGTCCATATACCAAAGGTATAGTAATACATTAGTCCTCACCCTGCATGTGAGTCATTTCGTTTTGCTCATGATTTTTTGGTTAGTTAGATGAAGTGGAAAATGACCGCCTAAAGTTACCTGTCATGGTATGGATTCACGGTGGAGCCTTTTACTTCATGGGCTCTGGCGATTATCGACCAGAGTATTTCATGGATGAGGATGTTGTTCTTGTCACATTCAACTACAGGCTCGGCGTGTTTGGTAATAGCCAACCATTCTAAAACATGAAACAGCCGATGAGCTTGTTTGGTATTCAGGATTCACTTCCATGGCTGACAATAACATTCGTGGTAATATGGGACTTAAGGACCAAGCGTTGGCGCTAAAATGGGTTAATGATAACATTGAGTACTTCGGTGGTGATGCGAATCTGATCACCATTTTCGGAGAATCGGCAGGGTAAGCATTTTAACAAAAGCTGATTCGCCATGCTCGTACAAAAGATAATTTAATTATTTATCCAGCGGAGTGAGTGTCCATTATCAGATTCTTTCACCCACTACAAAAGGACTCTTTCATAAAGCTATATCCCAGAGTGGTGTGGCCGGCCCATCCTGGACTGTTGAAAGTGCCGAGGAATCTAAGCGACATACGTTGAACGTGGCCAAAACTGTTGGTTGTGACGATACCGATGCCACAAAAACTGTCCGATGCCTTCGAAAGCTAACTCAGACACAACTACTGGAGGCTGACATGAAATACATTGTAAGTCGTGATGATTATGTATGAGCAACGCACATTTTAGGTTCATAGAGGGATACACAGTTTTTAAACCTATACAGGGCTATGCTGAGGGCATGAAAGCTCATCGGGATGGACACATGTTCCGTCCCGTAGTTGAGGTCGTGAAGGATGAGGAGGCGTTCCTAACGGAGCACCCACTCAGCGTGGTTGCGCAGGGGAAGGCTCATCGGGTACCGTGGATCACAGGTGTCACGGCCGACGAAGGGTTGCTTCTTACAATAGGTATCCGGCAAGGATATGCCGTCAAACAGCAGTTTGAATCTTCGAACCTTCCTAATTAATACATACTTGTCTTGTAGAATTCCACAGGAACCCGGACAGTCTGACAATTTTTGAGAACGACTTTGAGAAAAAAGTTCAACGGGGCTTCAATCTACCGCAAAGCGCAAACTCTACTCGGATGATTGAAGCAATTCGTAACTTCTATTTCCCAGTTCATGTAAGTATGACGGATAAGGAAAAGCTGAGCCAGCATACCAAAATGTTCTCCGATGCCTACTTTAACTTCCACATGAATCACGTGGTGTCCATTCAACGTGAATTTTCTCCAGTTCATGTGTATTATTTCAACTTCAAAGATGGTCCATCACTAGCCCCAATCATGCTCTTCATTGGGGGCAATTATCCATTCATTTTAGAGGTAATATTTGGTGCACTTAATCAGGCACTGAATCGCTTCCTCTACAACGAGAAAGTTAACTTGGGTAAGAGCCATCATTTACAGCACAATATCTTGAAATAAAATTATCATAATTAAATATTTATACACAAATTGATAATAGAATAAAAAATAAGACAAAAATATTAATATTAATTATAAAAAAATTAGACAATATCTTGTGTAAAAAACACTGTATATGTGATATACGTATTCGGGGGATTTACATTCTACTATTGCTTTTCAGGAGTGTGTCATGGTGACGATTTACCCGTACTATTTCCCATGCCTGGCCTTGGGTTAGATTTGCCTAAAGACGAAGACAATCCAGACTACCGATTTTCAAGAGATTTTGTCAAGCTATGGGTGGATTTCGCTAAAAATAAGTAAGTAAGCTGAAAATACTCGGCGTTCATGAGATTGAAAATTGTTTATATGCTTTTCAGAAGTGAAATGAAATTCCGTGGTCACGTTTGGAACAAACTGGATTTAAAGACTCCGCTCAAATACTTGGAACTGTCAGATTCACCTGCGATTATTAACGAAGCATTCTGGGACAGAACTGCGTTTCTAAGATCCATGAACTTGCCCAATACAAACTCATGATAATTGCTAACGACCGACTGATAAATAAATTTATGCAAGCACTGGATTGAAATTTCAACCAATTCCAAGTGTCATATTTTACCATATTTATCACTTGACCATTTTGAATATTCTCGGCACAGTACCAGAGGGAGTTGTAAATTCACTCTGCAAAAATCCGATGTTTGCTTCACCAACCAGCCATCAATTTGCTGTCGCAGGTTGAAACATTCGCATGTTGTATCACTGTGAGCGAACTTGAGTTTGAGAGCCTTCCCCGATTCTTCTTCCCAATTGTCTGGCTTACTTGAAATGAGGGAGCTTTTCTCTGGAAAATAAGAAAAACATTTTATAACCACTTAGGAAAGTTATTCTAACGAGGTGGTAATTACATTTTTAAAACATCAAATCCTATTGTCATTTATCTCTGTCTCATAACCGCAAGCATCAAGTTAATAAAAGTAAATTAGTTTTTATCCCCGTCTCAGATTTTAACACCCTTTCTCACGGGCTCGTACGTCCACCTGCCGTAGTTAGATGACCATGAGCAATAAATATATGTGCGCTTCCTCGACGAACCTTAAAAGTAGCGCATAGCATTGTCCGTTTCGGATTTTTTACGAGCGCGGGTGGGTAGGAAAGTGGAGAAATCATTTAGTAGGCAAATTGTGTGCTGTTCATCTCGACTTGCTCATAAACCTGACAGACTGACGCAGCGATAACATCATCTTGTCATACAATCAGTCACACCCAGAGAGTCAACGTGGTGAATTGCCTACTCGCTTTCACTACTTTACAGTTCTTCCCCGACTAATGTGTATCCAGGCACAGGGGGACAAAAAATTGAAGCACGGAGAAGTTGCAAAAACCTTTGAAATCGTGCATTTTCCCACGTTTGTTCCGAGGAGCATAAAGCAGCCCACGGGAAGATTACGTAACAAAACCAGTGCGGCTTTGTGGACCTGCGGTTGGATACTTGGGTTTTTGCCTTTAGAAATGCATCGTATCTTGACAAAGCCTGGGAACCTTTTGGGACGTCGTGAGGGCAGCTTCTCCACACCAAGCATGTGTGTATATGACTCACACGCGCATTGAATTAACCTGGTTCCAGGGTAACGAGCTATTCAACGTCATAAGACTGCTTCTACCTTCCTGTCGCTCTGCCTGCGTACTTGACTTCCTTACCTTATTCCCTGTATTTCGTCCTGTTTTTTGCATCTCTAAGTTGCCACGTTCAAGCTAAAACTTCAACTACCTCGGGCCTACTGTACATGAGCGGGAGCTGCTCCTCAGCACGGACCTGCATCTCTGTATCATACACGGGATACCAATACAATTATGTACCCCTTTGGTAACTTGCGAAGGTGCATGCACTGCATGGAAAAGCCCTGGGGGTTGAGAAGGAGTGATAAGCAGCAGTCTCCGTATAATGGTTTAGTGGCATCCACAAATCCGTGAGGGAATGAGTGAATTATGCTCCTTTGAACACTTTCGTATATGGAAAACTCGTTTACTGTCAAGGAAATACTCCACGTTCAATCTGTGTAGGGAAGTAGTGTTCAAATGCACTGGAAGTTGGAAGCTCACGCCTACGAAGCGGGAGACAATCCCTTGCTGCCGAGGAATTCATCTAAGTTCATTCGTAATCTGCGGAACAGCAGAGGATGGAACTTACAATGAGAGTGTGAGGGTGACTGGCTTGGTGTGCAAAGGTTCTGGCACTTTGAATAGGACGTAATTTATATTCTTGCAGCATCATATAGCCTTGATTGGAGATTTTGATATTCTATTAACTGCAGTTATAGCATCACTTACTCATAAGGCACCGACGATGACTCCTGCCAGCAGCACCAATCAGCCCGTGCAGTCGTCGCTGGCAACGGCTACATGTACGAGTAGAATGCAGCTCGTGAAATAATAAATTCTCAAACGCTCCTCGTGTACAATCTTTTTTTTCTTCCCTCCCATCTTGTAACAGCCACGAATTTCACCCATCATCCATTACACAGCCATTGCTGCGTTAATTATTTAAGTCAGTTTAACATACGTTGCTGCCGTACAGTCGGAGATCTTAAGGGGATCATTAGTTCTCTTAGGAGATTGCATAATGACTGAAAATGAATTGGGAGGAAAAAATTAACTACGGCTGACCAAATTTTCGAGTTTTTTAGATAAGCACTGACATATTTGTTGTCATTTGGGATGACGGTAGATAACTTTACAGGTCCAAGCTATCGTTTGAAGGTTTGAACCATGTCGTGTATCGGAATGGCGACACGACGCTATTGGAAGAGCAAGCGTCAGCAGTGCTTTACAAAGTGATTGATCATGTACGGCATCTCAACCTCCTTCCAAGCTCCCTGCATCCAGAATGTCACTGACGAGACGACGCAGCAGACAGTGTTCTGTTGCTCCCCAGCCGCGGGTCATTATTACAACAGTTACTATAATGCATCGTTGGCCTCAGCAAGGAACAACTTTTGCATTTGGTTGGAAAAGTGGCCGATGCTGAATGACTGGCAAGTATCCTAGGGCCAGCTTTGACTCGCTTTCCGTCACGGTGAGATGCAGGATTGTTTGTTAATATTATGAACCCGGTTCATTCAGGCTGGAGAATTCAACTTTTATGGCGAGATTATTTTCTCCGGGCTAAGAATGAGAGAGCAAGCAATCTTAATGTTTTATTGTTCCTTGTACTCCTGACAGCGTTTAACTTTTCACGCTCTGTGTGCACATTTTACCTCGCAGGCGGTCGTTAATGCGGTTCGGATAAAGTGGCTGCCGCTCTTGCATTGTTGTTTTTATGGTCGTCCCTCGGGTGATGACGCGAGCCAGTGGTGCTAAAAATCATTAACTGTGGGAGAAGCTTTCATGGGACATGGTGGGGGATGGCACGCTTTATTACTTCGATATTTTTCATGGTATTTTTAAGTTCGAACTATGAGCTACGTTCGAGTTTCTATCACATTAAAACAAGCACAGCAGACAGCAGCTCGGAGTTGCTCAGGGTAATTATTCGGTGCTTTCCAATTTCTTCCGTTGGTCGTCCTAGGAAATTTACACTGCAATTGCAGTTTCTGTAAGTTTGTAAAACGAATGAATTTTCCCATGGTTAAGTGAATGCGGATGTATTTGAGACTTTTCCGTATCAGTATGCCCCGGAACTTCAAGTTTTAACATGACACATGACTGTAGATTGCATGAGAAGAACGCATTTTTAAGTATTCAATTGTTGTTCCTAAATCAAACTGATCTGGCCATTGACTATGTTGGACAGCAGAAAGAAAAATCAACAATTAATCGTACACCACGGGTGTTGGGAATCCGTCGCGTGAGATGATGTAAACATGAATTCAAAGAAGGTGATGAGTGGATGGGAATCAAGGAACGATCGAAGATTGGAATTTGACCGGCGGCAAAATCATTATGCCTTCTGTTCGAACCTCTCATCAAGAGATAATCAATTATCAGCCCCCTTCAGTCGGCTATCTCAGACCTGAAAATAATTTTGATAGGAGTGCAAAAGACCAACGCAAATGATCAAATGCATTCACAGTCTGATGTATGATCTTTCTCTTTACCGAAGCAGCATCAACAGCTGCTGCTAACTATCCGTATGCCACGACTTCCACTTCGTTAGGATGGAATAAGGGGAGGATGAGCCGAAGTCATACGCAACACACTGATTGAAACTCCTCCTGCCCCTAATTAAAACACAGGTTTTGAAGCAGTTGTTCAAATCGGAGGCTGGACGGTAATTTGGTTAATGCCGTACTCTAAATGGCAAACAATGAGACTCGACATGCGACAAGGCTTTCCGCTGAAAATGTTCGACTCAGCATTACGACAAGCTTCAGTACCTACCGGATGGGGCTGTTAAGCAAATGAGCCTCACATTGTGAGTCATTACACATGTGCTGGCGATGCACTCTTGTCGGACTTGGAGATTTGATCCGCAGTATTGGATTTGGACTTGGGCCAGAGGGAGAAGCACATAAGATTTTCTTCCACGGCCCTTAGCATAAGCAGTAGCCACGCAGGGATAGGAGAGGAAAAAATGTGGATTCACGCAGTTTGGCCAGTTGAAGAGACTTCATGTTGGAATAGGGTAAGAGGAAGGGGGAAGCAAAAGGCAAACTTGTGTGAATCATAAGCCAGGAGCAGTAGTAGCAGCAGCAGCAGTCGGAATTGCCGCTCAGATTTCCCCTGGTTATCGCTCTTTACTCCATAAACGAAGAATGGATCCCAGGTGCAGCGGAGGCAAAGGGTGAAACTGGCAAGAGCATTGAGTGCACCTGTTCACATTCCCATAATATACTTTCCCGGAATATACTGCTAGATCAATATTGGCATCTTTAACCAATGGTTTCTAATTTTGTACACGTCTGGCAGTGAGACTGTCAGTTTGTAATCACCCCCAAATCCGTATAGGACAGCATCAGGGAAAGTTAAAGTCAATGAGCCGCGTGAAAGCGATTTATTCCTCTCCCCTTCAGTTAAGGCTTTGCCTGTTTTTCAACAGTAGGACTCAAAAAGTTGCGAGGAGTGGATTGGAACCCCAGTGCTTTGCTCTGCTGTGCGAATTACGTCATAGGCGCCATTTTGCTCACAGTGAAAGTAATGTGGGCTTGCGTTGAGTCCCATTATTTGTTTTTGGGAAGAAACCCTTTGACCATAAGATTTGCCCGGGTGACCTCTCGTCTCACTCCTCAATTTTAAGGAGTGCCACGGTGCGATTAATATTTTGGGAATAATCAAGCACATGTCAGTTGACCAACTGAATCAGTTCAAGAGGAAGCAAAATTCGCAATTTACGTGGTCCCATCCTTAATCAATATTGTGAAGGTGTATTCTGTGGAATTAATGAATCAATTCATTGCCATATTTGGCAGTGAAAGCGAATTTTATTGAAAAACATACGGATAAAAATTGATAAAGAAGGTTAAAAATGGACACGTCAGTAAGTTTGCAAGAATTTTCAGCCCCTTATGAAAACAGTAACGCGCCCACGGAAAAACCTATTCTTCGAGCGGCCAGAAAGGGAGATGCAGATGAGTTGAAAAAACTTCTTCGGGAGAAACGATCTCGGGCACAACCACATAAAAAGCACATTTACCCTGATGACTGGAAGTATCATTTTGAAGACCTGTTGGAGAAGGATCCGGATGGGAGAACTGCCTTACATTTGGCTGCTACCGTTGGTAATTGGTGATTTTAAGATTTCTTCCGTTTGTTGAGAGATACTAAAACTTTCAAAGGTATGAAACATTTAACATTTGGAAAAAATTGTATCGACAGGAAATCATGAAATGTCTCTTGCTTGTGTCACGGCCATACTGGAAAGTATCCAGTTGCTAAAGGAAGATGAGCACGGAGCATCGGTAGACAAACACTTTAAATTGGTCAACCTGAAGGACAGAAGCAATGAAACTGCCCTTCACTTGGCCATAGAAAACAAGGCAGTTAAAGTCGTTGCTTATCTTCTGGAAAATCAGGCGAACATGCTGGCCAAGTAAGTTCTAGTCCATATATTCTATTGGTTCACATCTACTCCGAAGCTGATGTGCCGGAATAAATAGGAGTGCAGGTTAACGAAATGTATGGTTTTTTGTTGGTGGGCTCCTTAATACGAAACTGCTTTTACTCCAGCAAATACCAATCTACTGTAGTGTAATCCTGAAATCATGTCGAGTGGATTATTGTAGGAATCGCAAAGGGATTCAGGCACTTCCGCTGATTTATAAGAACTTGCCCGACGCAATGAAAGAAGTTTACGATGAATCTGTCCAACTAAGTGAAGACTACAAGGAACTCAGCATAAACTGGGGTCCGGTCATAGGATTCCGACAGAAATCCAAACGGAGGAAACAGCAGAATAATGAGGACTACAGCCAAGTGCCGGCAGGCGAAACAGTTGTACAAAGTGACGGTTGGTGGAACGAGTCTGAGTACTTAAAATATGTTTTGAATTCGGATCAGTGGGGAGCACCTATACTGCTGCACCCTCTGGTCAGATTGTATCTCGAGTTGAAGTGGAAGAAGATTCACTGGTTCTTCTGGGTTCCATTCTTCCTTGAGGTAAGACCTCACCCCTTTTAATTATAGCGTGTCTACGCGGGATTGTAAGAATGAGAACAATATGATTCATCCGTAGATGCTGTGGCTCCTTCTGTATGCGGTGGCCTTTGTGGATTTGAACTTTGAACTGAAATCTAACGTTAGTGACAACTGCGCCGGAATTAAAGATCTGTCGAGTACTTGTAAGAAAAGTAAGCCAATTTATTCAACTCATTTATGATTCTCTTTTGATCTATTCGTAACAATTCAGGGATTTTATTTTTAAGGATTTCACTTCCTTTGGATTGCCATGGTGCCTCTGACGATTATATGCGCCTTAAAGGAGATATACCAGTTGTGCGTTTTGCGAAAGGCGTATTGGGGATTCGAAAATATGACTCAAGTGATTTTCATCCTCCTCTTTGGTGTTCAGTTTGGATTGCTGGTGGCTGGATTTCTCGAAGATGTTGCGTCCGTATCTGTGGTAAGTATGAGCACAAGTTTCATGTCAACAGAGTTTAGCTACAAAGGTTGAGTGGCTCCTGTAGAACATAAACCCCTCGAAACTGAAAGTTGTCATGTGAACACCAAGTTGTAAAAATGGGTGGAGAACCTCTACTTCCCGTTATTGACTGTTTGCCCAAACGTAACCCAAGGCAAATGGTAAATACAGATGGTCAGAACATTTTACGATAAAATCTCTAGGGTCGGCAGAAATCATATTGATTTTCACATTAGCAATCCATGTCTGAATGCCCCAAAATAAGCCCAATTGTCAAGTACAAAGAAATAGAAGGGCAGAGGGTTCGAACCGGTGCGGTGGAAACAGTTCAACTAATTACATTGGACGGCTGCACGCACGCTAGATAGGGTGAGAGGGGTGAAGGGGTAAAGATTTGCTTTTGGTCCATTCATGCGTGAATGCCGTGCTCTAAAATCTGTAACAGTTTTCAAGAGTCACTTAGTCATTCTGAGCTCGCGTCATATGGCTGCCTTCCTATAAACAAAGGGCCACATGGCCTCTCACGCGAACCGGTGGTCTCAGTTCAAGAGCCCTATGCTATACCCGTGTCATGGAAGGCAGAATTGGACCCAGAATGTGCGTTATTTACAGTGGCAGTGCGTAGGGGTAGAGAATCCAATAGGATATTATGGCTCGCGCATTTAGTGTAGAAGGTTTATTCAAAGTTGCCAGCGTCTCTAGCCAGGCTAGTGGCCAGTAGTCGTAAGCGAGGCAATAATGCATTTCGTGATTATGCGGCAGCCTTTAACGAGCATTCTCAATGGAGAACTGCTAATCCTCTGTCCCAATTTAGATGCGACAGACTAAGATAATTTCTTTAACCTGTGCAATCAGGGTTTCACGCTCCGAAATTTAAATAATTCTGAATCGTGTTATTTCTAATGCCGCCGTTACTGGTTCCAGCTTTCATAAGGCATCACATTTCATGGAAGAAATAAGATAAAGTTACATTAGGTAAATGAGGTAAAAAATATCATTATTGTAGAACATCAAGGTAATGATTTGTGCAATATCTGCTCATATTGAGATGAGCTGATGTAGCCTTTTAGTTTTCACTCTTGGAAAACGATTTGTAGAGTAAGAGGAATTTGCACAGCCCATGTAAACTAACGGTAGACGGTATTAATAATGCTTCATGAATTACGTATGAAGGTAAAATTTTTGAGCTTAGTCTATACGATATTTGCGATTATGAAATGGGCAACATAGATTTCCAGCCATGAAAATAAATGCAGAGATCCTTAGGTTATATTGTTTGCGAAAGAAACCGATAAGCTTCAATCCCAAGCCCGACAATCGTTTTGAGGAAAACATCCGCATTTGAGTGCGATAGACGAAACCTTACATGTTGATACAATACGGGTGAAAGTGGTGGCCCACGGTAAAGAAAATTCAGTTCGTTCAAATGGGAGGAAGAATTTCTTACGCGCGTTGGTTTTGGAAATTTTCATGTCGAATTTTCGAAATATTAGCATAAACCGAGACAGCCTTTTCTGGAGTCAGATAAAAGTCCTCCATGAGCCAACTCCAGTTTAGGGTTTCACTTTCATGATCAGAGCTCATGATTCACGTATTAATGTGTCCAAGCGGTGTGGAATGTGGACAATTAGATATGGACATGAGCACCAGCACTAGACAGATTATCCATAACTATTGGAATGATGAAACTTTAGTAGTTAAACGTCTATTTGAGTACGTCAAGTAAGTGAATTTATGTTGGCCCTATTACCTAAAATGTCGTGAAGGAGAGTTAACAGTATCATCATATGCATATCACTGATTCAGGAGTATAGAATGACCTACAATTTATTGAATGGTGAAAAATCTAGCAGGTGGTATGGAGAGTCTGAAACTGTTCTGAATGATGCTAAGATTTTGTAAAATAGTTGGCATGATTAGCAGTAGAAAAAGGACTATCACAGGCTTCGTGACTTGAGTAGCGAAGGTAAAATCGGACCACTAGCGTCATCTTACCGGTATACCACGCACAATTGCTGAACAATGAAATTGAAACTAGCGAATGTAATTAACAGAAAATGTTACACCTCTCGACTTACTTTTACAGGTAGGAATAATTCTTAGCACACTCCTTATGATTTTCCAACTAGGAAAAACTCCGCGGTTTGGATGTCAAGTCGCAGCTTTGAAAAAGGTAAGTATAGTACCATGCAGGTATAGGCTGATAGCACCAACACACCGTACTCATTGACATAAATGGTTTAAATAACTGATTATTTTTGCAGGTAATTTACTCCTGCGCACCGCATCTACCGGTTTTCTTCGTCTGGTTCATTGGTTTTGGTTTAATATTTTGGGCCATCTTTTATAAAGTACGTCAACGCACTAATATAGCACACACAATTTCATCAGGGTAGGAGAGTGGGATGTGCGGATGAAAACTAAGTATGGAAATTGAAATTCTGCTTCCAGGCCGAAGAGTCCTGGCTACTCGGAATGGTAGCTATCATGGCAGCTATGGGAACTGGAGAACTGAATGCTCAAGACCATCTTGAACCCGATGCTGAAAATGGGAAGGTGGACACTTTGAGGGAATCCATCCGCGTATTCGCTCTGTTCTTCTTCGCAATTATCATTGTAACGCTGTACTTCAACTTACTTATAGGTTACGCTGTGTCCGATATTAAGGTAATACAGATACCATTGAAATTTTCCAATTGAAGCCATGTTATTGTTCCTGATGTGGATGTGTAAGATATGATTAATATTTTTATTTAAAGCATTTGGAAAGGAAAGCAGAGGCACTAGAATTGTCTAACAAACTGAATACCATCTACACGATTGAGTCTTTCCTGATCTCAAAGATCGGAAGGAAAATAGTACTATGGAAGTGTAATCTGCGACGATACCTTGGACAGCCCGTCCCAGCGAGTTTTGACTTCATGGATACTATTTATGTTCTACCACCCAACGATTTCCAGAAGTAAGGTCATTCCGGGCATTCTTGAATGAAATAAATGGTATGTACTAACAGAACAAAAAATAAAAATGATGATTTATCTAATCTTTTAGACGGAGCGGAACGCAGGACTTTCCATTCGAAAGTATCCCAACGAAGCTTTTAATACCTCTCAAGAATGTAGCATACTCAAACATTGTTAAGGAAAAGGAAAAAGCCGATCGCGATTTGAAAAACTTGTTGGAACTGCTAGAGCCAGATGACACTGAGGTTCAAATGATACAATCTGGTTTAAGAGTATAGATCTTCTGTTGGCATCGTCGGGAACATAATTTCCTAAATTACCGTTTAGTAGAAAGTATTTTAGCTCATAGCCTTTAACATCACCGCTGCACAGCATTTAGAGAATTGCGTCCCAAATTTTTGCTGGACGAAATGTTTTTGAGGCTAGTACTTCACCGTAGTTCTTGGGACATCCATAAAATTCACTCTAAAACCACCATGAGGAGCCTGCAATGATGCGCTAAAATATGAAATCATAAAATTCCTTGTGTTCCTTAACTTGTTTGTCAGCATAATTGTGGGAAAGAAATTCACGGTGTTGCTGTTTTGTAGGATACTAAATATTTTAGAACGTACGTTATTATGGTGTGTAGTTATCGCGTAATATAGGTTCAACAGTACACTAGTTTGACGGTATGAAGGCAAGTTCTTGCGATTCATAAAGAATAGTACCTAATTATAATACTGTGGTGTTAAAATACGACACTATCTGGCGTCTTCTTCTGCATTTAGCTGTCTCCAACTTAACTGATCTGTGATACATGCTAAAATAGCTTTATACCCAGAGAAAGTTGACAAGTTGAATGACGGCATTTATTTGCCTTTGTGATGACCGACGAAAATAATATATTTGTACACCGTGGATATTTAATGGAATGGTTAACATTAGGACTTTAATTGATAAATATTTTGACATTGCCGTCAGAGGTAACGTATGAAGTCTGTTAAGAGTCACTTGTCATTTCAGTATTAAATCATGGACGAAAACTTGTAACTACTAGTACAGTGCGGCTGTGAACAAGGAAGCAACTAAATGATTGATGCAATACTGTTTTCGATGTATGGCAGGTAGTATAGCACTATTCGCTCCAAAACAATTTTAAAACTACAAACCAAATTGCTTCGGTTAGAGTCGACCCGAAGTCAAATTTTAAGTTAAGGCAAAGCGATCAGTCTATTCACGGCGGTTCTTCATGGTCTGGGATATTTTCTTGTCTCTGGACTGTGCGACTTCGTGGACGTTCTGTAGATTCAGTTACCTGAGTAATTTAGTGAAAGTTATTACTTAGCTTACGCAGATAAATAGATACTATAGTGACAATGACAACTACAAACCTCGTGCTGAATTGAATTACTTTCTGAAGTTTCAATGTCACGTTGCCTTTCTGCCATCACTTTGTCAACCGCTTGAGAGGTAGCTTGTTTATTTTTACTACATAAATTGTACAGACTCCATTGCAGTACAGTACATTTTAGAACAACTATTGCAGGAGAATTTTAGGAACGAAAATTTTGATAAAACTCACCGTAAAACACCTCGGGCTGTTGCAACTTCTTCCTCATCGTCTTCCGCATTCTGTTCCGCTGCTGCGACGTCTGCAAATTCCAATAGTTCTTATCAATGAGGAACAAATTTTAACAAACAGAAAATAGAAACAGCAAGAAAATTACCGTATGAAACCTTATTGTTTGATTTTATTTTGGAGAACAGTTTACCCATATTACATGCTACTTTTTATTTTACTTATAATTATTTTTCTTAGCACCGAAACAACCACTTTCAAGATCACGTAACTTATATAGAATCGCCAGATTTACCCGCTTAAGTCGAAAAAAATGCATAAGTTTAGGAGGTAAATTATCGCCATAATAAATAAACTATGAGCTATGAGTAATCCATGAAATATTGCACGTAATCACAACCAGTAGTTTAGTCACTCCTGATCCTGCTGCCCTTCGGCCAGTCTTTTATTTTTGGATTCTATAAGGTCCTTGCCGGGGAACGCCAAGGATCTCTTCCGATATATTCATCCATGTACATTTATGTATAAGAAGCCACTGGTTTGGCACGCATGGAATAATGTTATTCTGGATGTCTTTTATGCCATTGAAAGTAAAGTTGCCGTGTATTTAACTTGATAAGGTAATTTAACAAATCAGGTCATTGGAAGTAAGCCACTAAATTTTACCTGGAAAGTATTTTAGAATTTCCGCAGAAATTACACGAGTACTGTCAATTCTTTCCTAGAAAATCTCTGCATCATTCCACGTAGGTTAACCGGGTTAACCAGTATACAGACAGGACACGTGTGTAATTAAACGGCCTTTTGTCCTACTGTGCCCCTTATGAATCTGCTTAGGTTCACTTGGGTGAGGGGGAGTTTAGTGTTTTTCTGATTGTTTCGACGTTGTATTGTGGAGGAACGTCATTAGACAACCTAATGTTTCTAATTTCAGTTATTTATTAGCATTTTAGCATTTTTGTATTTCGAGTGACTTTTGAAAATACGCTCAAAAACGGCTCTACAGCTGTTTTATGTGGGTATTATCCACTTCGAGAGTTGAAAAGACGAATATTCTACATTTTATGAAAATTTAACCGCCTTCTGATAAAAAAAATCGAAGCAAATTTTTGTCCCATGACTCACCGTGTGTATTAATGGGGGCTCATCTCCTCTTTGCATCTATTGACCTCAGACTTTGTGACCCTCCCGAAGGGTCAAATCTGAGTTTCCACACCTACCGTTTTCAGAGAGGCAATTATTATGGGTGAGCTGCGCGCCAGAGGGTGTCGGAGCTGTGAGTCGCGGACATTTGACAATGTCCCCTTGTAAGTTCTACAGTTTGAATCCAGTAAGTTAGCAAATATTTAAAATGACCGTAGTTATAATTTTACAAATTTTAAGCTGTCTAGCCAACCCATCTCCCCCCTAACGAAATGCCAGCCCTTAGATGCTGAAAGGGAGAAGTTGGAGATGCATGCACATAATATTTTGGCTATACAATATTTGCTGGGAATTTACTACTCTCAAAGCGATCCCGTGCTGTGAAATTAAATTTAGCATACACACTATCAGGTCCAAATTCCAAAAGGTCCGAGTTTTCCACGAAGTTCCCATTGAACGTTTGCTCTTCTACAAACTTTAATTGTTCAACGAAGGAATTTTTGCAGAAATTCAAGACTTATGAGACAACATTTGGATCAACTGCCTTGCTGAAAAAATTTCCCCCTTCTTTACGCAACTAATGCCCAAAGCACGCACCAAAATTTTGAACGGCTCGAAAAATCCGTTTTACTTGTTGCAAATGTTGCTTTCATGTGTACCTCCCTCTACGCTATGAATTATGTTACGCAGAACTGCCCTTCTACTGTATCATTGCGACGTAAATAGTGAACGTAATATTCGTCTCTGTTTGCGAAACCAGGTATAAATACTTTCGTTCCGGAACAGCCCAATTCCAGTGCAATTAAATATTTTAAAGGGTGTTAAATCACGTTGTCAAAGGATGTAACCAAGGATCGAATAGTCGTCAGATGAACATTCTATACTTGCAACGGTACAAAATCCTGGAGGATTTAAGACAGAATCACCATATCAATTGGACTCACCTACAATTTAGAATCTCGTTATTCCGGCCCTCTCGGGACCGCCAATTTTCGATCGTATTGAAGAGAGGCCTTACTACGGGAATAGCTTAACATGGATTTAGGCTACCAGGATGAACAATCTGTGACCACATTAAAGATTAAAGGGGGCCGGGTAAACCAGTACTACTGTAGACTACATAACGTTCACTGGCATGCATTCACTAAAAACAGCATGCATTTTGTTTTCATGGTGGCAATTGGCTCAACCACAGAAAGATGGCAGGACGGCCGTTTTGCCTCCCTCCCAGAGGACTTATTGCCACTGCCAGTAGCTGCAAGGACAGCGGAACTGGAAGATTAACGGAACGTTTACTCACTACTACACATGCAAATTCAAACATCGATGAATTTGCTGAAATCAGTATCTAACAGATACCTTGGGCAGGGTATTTGATTTTGTGAGTGGGTAACTGCTAGCGAACACCCACAATGAATCACCACATGTTGTTGCCCGAGTCCTGTAGTTCTAGCATTCCCTATCCACCCACTGTATTCTGAACCCAGCAGATGCAGTCATTACACTTTTGAAAGTCACATTACATTTCTTTAATTCCATCTGTGCATTATAATTTGTCCTTATATGACGGCGCCGTTTTTGTGAACCTGGGAATCTTTCATGGTTCCTTCTCATGATGTAGCTCCACGCTCTACGCTCAAATGATCACGATGCAAAGAATTCTACCCATATGCACAGTGTAGTCCGAGAACTTTACACTCTCTTCACAATAATATTTCTCACGTGGGCAGGTCGAAGAACTATGAATTTAAGATTTTGAGTAGATGGGCGCCGTTGAGGAGTCAAACCGTATGATAAACTTTGTTCAGCTACAGCTCCTCATAAGCAGCTGTAGCTGACAATGATAAGATCGCTTTGTCATGTATTATCAAACATATGGGACCATAGAGGTAGAAGCTTAGTTGCTTGTTCTATTGTACAGTTCTCCATAGCAGTAGTGCCATCCACAGTGTACGAGAGAGTGAGCCTAAGAAAAGAAACCCTAGGAGTAACTGGCTTGAAAAAAATATGAGGCACGGATACAGTACAAAAAGTTTTGAAATCGTGCGAATTCCCACGTTTTTCCCAGCTGGTAGCGAGGCCAAGTGATGCAAGACAAGTTGCTTAGCAGAAAAAACTTCGGTCGCGGTTTTACACTTGGTCCTTGCTTCCGGCGACAAGTTGGGAATCTTAACTACCATGTTCGATAACCCAGTACTGAAAACGACTCAAAGATCAGGGCCGGCGGGAAATCGTTGTAAACTGTGTTTACCACTCACGCTAAACTGTGGCCATATGCCTGTGGGCTATAGTTTAAATTGTGATACGCTTGTCTTGTCTTCCCATATACGCTTAATTCGATCCAGAATCCCCGCACCACTAATTCCACAGGGCCGGCTCTCAGTCAGCTTGGAAGTCACGAACTCACTTCAGCCACACACAAAAGCAGCAAAGAGCCAAGTTAGTATCTCGAATCCTCTTGCAGTTCATTCATATGGGAACGAACGAATTCATATTCTTTTCCATTTCCTGGAAAACAATGCATGTTATGGGAAAGGTAGAAATTTAGTTTGAGAATCCTGCCCACGCAATGACGCACAATAAGCTGTTATTCATTTCCAAACTGCTTTTCGCACACTCACATATCTTAAGACCTTAAGACAACAGGTAATAGCATATCACGTTTTGTGTTTGCCCACAAGCAACACAACACACACACACTGGGTCTACCCTGTCAACATTCTTTAGCATCATATCCTAAATGAGTATAGTTTATATTCCCTCAGCATCTTCAATAAGATCTGATTGGCGATTCCGATAATCCTATTAACAACTATGAAAGCGAACTGCACGAGTGCCCATAAGTCACTGATGGGCTCCTGCTGACATTGCAATCAACATAGATGAGAAAGGCGTGAGACCAATTTCAAGAAATAAGTCTTACCTCAAGTACTGCGTGCATTACATTTTACAAAAGCCTACTCCGGTCTTACCCACTCCATTCAACATCACAGAATCCGATGAGCTGCTACGTATGAGACCACATGCCTCATCTTTAGCCGCTGCATATTCACACATTCCAGAGTTAGGGTGTCACAGTAACTGTGCAGTGAGGTCACACGGCACGAGTCACTGCCCATTTAGTTTGTTGGTCGAATTTTACTGGAGCTTGTGGTGATTATTTTCCTCAAGTAAAATTACACGGCCGCTCTAAATATCACTTGAGTCCTGGTTTAATTTTAAATGAAACTTGGAGTAGCGTTCCAAGCCTCTTCATCACTCCCTCTGTTGATCTATGCATTTTGGTAGTGAGTCACAGCGGTTTCTTTTGATATGTCAACATTCAATTGAGTATCGGCTAGGGTAGTTGATGTCTCATGCATCATTTACGAAAGGAGACATTATGCTGGTAGTCGCGTCATTCCACCCCTCCCTGATGCACAGCATTTCATTGTATGGGCTGTATAGGCTACTAGCAGGTTTGCCCACACCAAGTGTGGGCTGTACACCGTCGTCGTGTCCTCGGCGATTAAATAGGCATAACACACCAAACTATAACCCACCAAAGCAGTTCACACCCAGTGTTTAACT
>WJFA01001465.1:0-21253 GCA_009870155.1 Pseudobourletiella spinata | reverse complement strand
GAGCCACGATCAATCGATTTTAAATATGTAAATTCTAAATACTAAATCACCTCCGTAAGATCCCGCATGGCAGTAACAAAGTGTATCCAGAGCCTCTTCCCCTCTAAATGACTGATCTGCTCCTTGATCGCTTCCCGCTCCTTGTACACACGGACGCGATGGTCCAGCCAACTGTTCTGCTGAATTTCCCTCCTCAGTTTCTCATCGTGCGTCTTCAAGTTATGCTGTATCTGGCGGATCTTCGCCTGCAAATTTATGAGCTCCTCGTGCTGCATCTCTAAACGGTTCCCATCGCAGCTCCCCATGGACATTTCCGTTGATTTCAAAAGCTGGATTTTATCCATCTTTGCAAAGTCCTGCACGCGATCTTGGGGCAAAAACTGACACAAATTGTCCAGCTGAATGTTGAGTGACTCCATGAGCTTCTCAATCTATGGTGAACACAAGGAGAGGGTTAAAGATAGCTATGGACTTGCCATGTCACGCAATAAGTATATCACGTAATGTAAAATAAATTATGGGCAGGTCGAGATGAATTTTGGACTGCCTCACCATAGAGACGCGCTAGTGTGCACTGTGCACGAGTTGTTCATCGAAGCACAGGGGTGAAATTAACTATAAGAGGGTAAAAGATAAGCTCTGGCAAGACGCCTCTGGCGCACACACACACACAGGAAAAGTCACTTAAGGTTCCAGTGTCTTTCACTCTTTACTTTCGCAGCGCGCACATAAGGTTGTAAATGCGGAAGTAAAAAGTGTGTGTGTCAACAGCAGATATCCGAGAGCTTAATTTCATTGGAATTTATATGATGATGATCCCCGCGAGTGAGTGGTGAAATTCCGGCGTGCGCGTTGTGTGAGAAAACTGAAAGAAGGCCGGTGCAAAGGTTTTCAGAGATCTTTAGTTGAGTAATCTTGGCATCTCAGCGTTCAAACAGTTCTGAAAACCTTTACATCCAGGCTAAAGTTTAGCAATAATTTTAACCTTAACGTATATTCTCACTACTTTACAGAATGCTTACATCTTTCTGTCCACATCTGGCCCCATTTAGGAACCACTCATTATTGGTTCCGCCAAGCTCGTGGATGGTTCGCTTAATTTGCCAATTTATATTTCCGCCGGGGTTGAACAGCTCCACTTCCACGGTAGCACTAGTTGCTCCACTGCGAATGTACTCTTTCCACTACGAAGCAAACATTTTGTTGACATTAAAAGACATCGAACCTCTTTTTGCATTATAATCATAACTAACTTGACCTTGGAAATAATTACAGAGAGCGAAATTCATAAGTGTGCTTACGCCTGTGGCTCTGCCAAGAATTTTCGGCTTCCCAGCAAGAGCCATACAAATTGCACACACAATAGTACTTTTCCCTGTTCCGTTTGGTCCAACGACCAGGTTGATATTTGGGCCCGCCCGCAGTTCCACATCATGATAGGTCCTGAAAAAATACAAATTATTCAAGAGGCCTAATTTGCATGATCTGAGGTAGGAATATGAGTCAAAGTCGTTTAGCTGTACAGCTGAAGGCACAAGAAGACTCAAGATTTGATAATTAACTGTGGATTCCTGAAGTTTCCATTTGTCAGATACTGTTGATCAGCTGTTTAACATGCCAAGAAGTAGAATTTAAAACAGTTTCAGAAAACCGTGAGGCACTGGGTGACGCTCAGTATTCCTTGGAAACGATGCGATTATAAGAGCAGAATGGTCATTGGAACTTACATAAAATCTTGAATTTTGAGTCGAACAATAGAACCCTTTGAACCGTGGAAAGGAGGAGAATTTGCTATGGCGTCCTCAAAATTTTTAAGGAATTGGACCATCGTGACTGGGAGTCAACGGGGAATTTATTCCATCAGTATCACACGGCTCTTCACGGGCACTTGAAGAACGGCACAAGTTACGATGAGCCACTCTGACTTCTCATGGTTTTCTCAACTGCCCACAATTTTCCAAGTAATGATTTCATTGTTGAATGCTAAAATACTTGGCACTCCGCAGTTGGCACACTCGCACTCGCCCCAGAAATTCAGGCGAAAAATCTGTAGAACACAATATCACGGAACACGTATAGCACGAAGCCACGACAAGTGAGTCTGTGTTCCATGCCCATGATCACTATAGAATCAAATGATTATATGTATTCGACTTGAGCTTCGGCGCCCCCCATGAAACCTCCTCCGAGCCCTCCCGTCCTATATGTACTCGTACGTACGCAAGCATGGGACAATGGGTCACTTCCTCGGAATTCACAGATGAACCATGGAGGGCGCTGACACGGATTTTTTCTTCCGCTAAAGTTTCAGCAACCCTGTCATGTAACTCGTTGTGCTGATCAACGTTTCCGGGTATCGTTTATCGTTACGTACTTTGCTCATAACCAGCGGTGGCGGGGAGGCAGGGCAGAGCGGTTTTTACCGGTCAACTTAATTTATTTGTCTTCACTTGAAAATGCAACAGTACTAGCATAGGCAGGCGGCGGCCAGCTATCAAAGTGTACTGTCAAATAGAATCTCAAAGTTGCTGTTTCACAAGAATGCGAGGGCCTGAATATGAGACACCCTACGTTACGCAGAAGGTTTTGCTCAAGCGCTTGCTCAATTGTGTTAGACTACATTTTTACTAAACTTTCAGACGTAAGACGATCGTAAGAATCCATTAAATGACCGCTCGCTTTTTTCCCAAATAACTTTCGAGCAAGTCGAATTCGGAACTATCAGTATTTGTTAAGCTGATTAAGTTGGTTAAGTCAATGATTAAGTTGGTATTTGAAATTTTTTTTATTGGATATGCCTCCTGTAATATACACGAACTTCTATCACACTGATATAGTTTACGTTATTTAAGTCTTTCACTGATTTTTATGTGATTATGATGACGGTACAAAAAGCTTCGGCTGTGCTATCTTTAGTTTTAGGGGTTCCCTCCGAGCAGAAATCTGCTGCTGGCTGCTTCTTCTGATTATCTACAAATGTGTAACCCTGGTTCCTTGCCGACGTCTTCGACCGGTTTCCAGGGATCTCGATCGTGTCATTTGAGAGCGCGTGACCCGGTCCATCCTGGAAAGCCTAATAGCAGATGGTGGAATACCTCGATTTTCCGCATTCAAATCTATGATTGTTCTAGAGGATAGTGTTTGCTGCTGGTTTTCGTGCAGAAAATCTCCATTTCCAATTTGTGCGGCTACTGCGTCCGTTTCAATAATATCATGCTCTGTAACCCTAGGCGTGTTTGCTCCAGAATTAGCTAAGCTTTGAGTGGAAGCGTAGCTCGTTGAATGAGAATTATTTGTTGGTCCACAATTCAAAGCCTCAGTGGTGTGAATTGCGACATTGGTGGCATTCACGTCGCGCAGTGACAACGGTGAGTAGATTGGCTGCCGTGTTATTCGACTGGTAGGTGATTGAAAGTCAGCAGCTCGGAGAATGCACACAACGACGTCGATCCCTCCTTGATTTAATATTGATCGAATGGCATTTTCGGAGGTGATGAGACACTGTCCAGAGGTGAGAATCTCCTCACCTGACCTCCGATAAGAATGAATCCGTCCATGGTACCTTAGTTCTTGTTTCTTACAAACAAAATTCTATATCACCGGAAAAGTACCGAATTGTGAGTGACTAGATAAACTTGACGAACCTTCTCTCTATTCCACACGAGTATATCGCAGAGGTAATCTTCCAACACTACATCATCCGCAAAGGCTATTACATAGATCCACCAGAAGTGGCTGTTGCTTTCCATATGGCAAAAAAAGTCAGTATTATAACAATAGAGCCAAGTAGGCTCCCAGGATTGACCAGAAGATCCGACTGCGGGAATGATTAATCTATTTTAGAACATCAAATACAAGAAGCTTGACAGCCTAATTGTTCACTAACATTGCGAAAAGTCCTCCTCATCAATATCAAAGCCCGTACTACATTCTGTCGCTATCTGCTTCGGTAAGTTTTCTACGTGGAGCATGTGGTTAATGTACTCGTCGAAAGGGACTTTAATTTTGCAGTCGCGGCACAGAACGGGACTGCAAAGCAAGAGTGCGTATTATTACGCATGCATGAGTCTGGTGCTCAACGACAGTCGCAGGGTGTATTAGGTTTAGTTAATCCCGAACTCTACCGGAAATCACACTCTCCGTCTACATGCTTTGCCATTAAGCTCCCAGTCAGTATCCGAGCACACCCTAGGGATTTGTATCGGCAAACAATGGAGCATCGCTCCACAATGTTCTCTGCCAGCCTATTCCGAGCCTCGCAGAATCCTGCCCTGCAGACCGGACACCTTGAGCAATGCTTTCGACAGTCGGAGCAGATGTTGTGGCCGGAAGTGCACATGATAACAGGAGGCAATGCGATTTCATAACAGACAGGACATTCTAGCAATTGTGTCAGCTCGGTCGCATCAAGTAAAGCCGCAAGTCGTAAATTTTCGTCGTCGTGCTGGCGAGGAGTGCGTGGGGTGGGGTAAGTGGTAGTAACGGATCGGATTGTGTCAAGTGGAGGGTCGTTCATGTGTCCATGGCTGCTTCTGTATACAAAGTATTTTCATAATTCAAGTCAAAAATACTTGTTATAGTCTTTTAAGATAAACTGTGGACAAAATTCAGGAAACTAAGTTAGAAATCTTACGGCTGTCGATAGATTTGCAAGCTCAACCTTCCGCGTCCGCGACCTCTTAATGACATTTTTTGTAATTGTGGTGCGGTAGCTGATGAACAGTCGTGTTGACTTAGATTTTAATGTGAATATCAGTATATTTTAAAATGGTTGGTGGGTGTGTGAGTGATGTCTGATGTCTTTGAGGAAAAGTATCTCGGAATTCACACGTCTGCTGTATCTGACAACTTCGCTGGGACAACTGGGATTATGGGGGGCACTTCGGAGAACGTTAGTGAGAAAGGAGAGATGGTGTAGTATCAACGAAGGAAGAATGAACAATGAGACTTGGAAACGGCTATGGTCAGAAAATCAAAAGCATTACTTACAGCATTATCTTGTTGTCTCCTATTACGTTTACGTTAAGTATAAGTACTGCCTTTTCTGAAAATTAATAATTGAATTCAAGTATGGTCGCCGGCTTCTGCACCTGTTGTTGATGGATATTCACAGCGGAAGTTTTGATCAGGGCTTTCACATTATTGAATTCCATAGAAACCTTATTTCAAAGCTACTACTTGGTGTCCCGTGTCCCGTAGTATCCACGTCAAACGCCAGTCAGTGCAGCAGCGGCGAACTCGTTAAGCTATTCCTTGATTCAGTGAACACGAAACCAAATCCAACAATAATGAATAATTTTACAGGTCATTTGTCCGTAATTCCAAAAAGTTGTCTAAAAACTAGGATTAGGATTATGCTTCAATCACCACAATAATGCTTTAATCAAGGGAAAGACGATTAAAAACATAACATCTGCATACAGTCAGGTTCGATAAAACAAGAAAAATTGGGATTTCTCATATAAACATATATATGTATACGTATATATATATATATATAGATATATTATTTACAGCACATCTCCTGGCACTGTACAAACTCCCCAAAATATCTGATTCCGTAAATAGCATGTTGCCGCATTTGAAATCATAAAACCATACACAGCTCTGCATCGTACCAGAGGCCACAATTACGCTGATTCACACAGCTGCTGGCAGTGCTGCTGACAGTGAAACTAAGACAAATTCATTTGTTCAACAAGTTGTTCTAAGTCCTCAATTTCATCAATAACTTCATCCTTCCTATTGATTTTCTCTAACTGTTCCTTCTCCGGATTCTTAAGCTCTCCACTTTCAAGCTTCTTCTCCAAGGCCTCAATGTCTTTGAGTCGCTTCCGGAGATTTCGAAGTCGTTTTACAGGATCTGTAGTGGCGGGTGCCTCGGATTTGGGTTGTTGTTGAGAAGGTGCTTGATTCGTTAAGGGCCCCTTCCCAGAAGGATCCGCGGAGGTCTCAGACTGTTTGTTCTTGTTCTTTGACTTTTTCTTTGAACTTTTGGACGGTACTTTGTCCGTCTCCGTTTCGACAAAATTTAAGCCCGGAATCGGGGCGGGCACTGGGGTTGGAGTGTACAATCCAACATCAAAGTACAAGGATGACGAGGTGGAAGAACTTTGTCGTTGACTTGATTTGTGGTTTGCAACATCGTTTTCCGTCATCCCGACGGGCACGCGAGATCTATATTCTTTGTATTGCTTCCCCTTGCTCACGTACAAGGGTTGCTCTTCCTGAGGGACATAACCGTCCTTGACCCGGATTGGCCGTCTCCACGTTCCATCCGGCCGTTGGCTTGAAGGAATAAATGTGGATCCCGTGTCATCCTTAACATAGTTAACAGACGTCATTTTCTCTTTGTACTTCTCAATTAAATATTTCAAGCTGCTGGTCACCGAATTCCTCTTGTTCAGTGGACAACAAAAGGCTCCCTGCAAAAAGGAAATCAAAGTTGAATGAGGATACTATTATAATCATCATGAGTCTTCTACACTCTCAATGTACATAATATGACTTCAATAAAAAATTAAACCACTTTACCGTGATTCAGTCAATCAATTAAATCTAAAATTTAACCACGGACAGAAAAAGAAAATTATGTCGAGCTCTAGCACCTTTAAAACATGCACGAAACAGCTCACTTCACGTCGCAGCAACCGCCGGTGCGTTACTTTTCATCAGACTGAACTGTTATCGATTTTCTCCGTGGCTAACACCTGCTAAGCCCTGCTAAGCAATTAGTCTTGCTCTATTTTTCCAACAAATATCGTCAGCTGTCCGTCGTCCAGCCAAGTCTATTGGTAGAGTACATGCAGAACTTAAATGCTTCTCCAGAGCAAAGGACTATGGCTTAGAAACTCATACCTTGCGATCAAAAAGTTAAATAACTAATAATAATGTAGCTATATACCCAAATTCTGGGCAAAAATCAATCAATCAATGCCACCAATTTCTGGCCACACATGCACAGCACACAGCACGTATGCATTTAATTTGAATGGGCGCTTGTATATTATACACACACTAAAGGTGGCAGCATTTAGCTCCCGTTAGAGCTTTGAATACATCACATATTGTGTTAGTGTAGTGTGCCTCGTGAGAACACGGGTGCATACACTGGTAGCACGCATCCCCGCACTCATTGTGGCAAATTTCACGGGGGAATGGGAAAATAGACAAGATGAATATTTGAACATATTATTTGTTCAATTTTCGCAAAATGTCCTGAAAGCTAGGTGAGCTCATTGAATTATTTCAAGATAATTTTTTTCTTTACGAAATTTATTATTATAAAGAGATTTTTATGGTACGTCAAAGACAAAAACGGTAAAAATATCAACTCGACTATTCAGAGTCACTCTAAACAAACGGACTTTGGAAACTGACTAGGCACACTTAATTAATGAATAGAGTAAACCTCAGACGGAATGAGTGCTGAGATCCCGAACAACATTAGGGATTTTCTCAAGGGTGGACACTCTTACAATAAAGCAGGAGAGATCCGCAGATGATCATGTGGATGACAGTAGAATACAGCCGGTAACTTCCTGAAGTAGTTGAAAATGGATAGAAGAAATCGGCAGGAAGTTTAATAGATACAACTGGCCACTGGCCGATCCGGGGGACAGGTTCTTTGGTCACATCAATAAATACAACACTCGTGATGAGGGAGACGTGATGGTTGTATTTGAGGCAATTTCCATCATTTTTCCCACATTCCACTTTTCTTGGAATGCTGAATGAATCTCCGAATTCATACAAGACCCCAGTGATTTTGGCTTGGGGAAAGCGAATAGGTCCAACATATGCATATGCAATCTTGATTTTCAATGTTGCAACTATCCCATCGCAACCTTGTCTGGAGCTCACGGAGCCGTCCTTTCCAAGATTTGGCGTTAGCCCAGACAAGAGAACTGGGACCCACTCAGTCATGTCGTCCAAATCCGGGTTGCCAAAGGAGGATACGAACCTGTGAGATACAACTACGGTGATTAGAAATGTAAATCGATACTTACAATCAAATTATTTAAGCATTAACAACCTTTAGCACACTGATTTTATAATAATTAATAATATTACAATTAATCTGAATCACGTAATTAGCCTGATTATTTTGGTCCGTACATTTGAGTGAAGTTGGAAGGTGAGAAGCCTATTAGTGTCGTAGTAATTTCCTCCTGCAGAGATTCACATGTTACGGGCTCACTAACATTGAGAAGGCACTCCGTCTGATGAAGGAGACCGAATTTGACATTGCTTCTACGTTGACTGGAGCATATTCCAGGGTTGTGAATCGTCATCCAATTTTCCGGATTAGAATCGAGAGCAATACCCTCTTGTTCGGATGGATCTTCTTTATTTTTTTCAGTTTCCGTTTCGCTGTCCTCGTTCTCATAAGCTTCTTCTTTTGTTTCTTTTTTTGGAACCGTTAAATTATTCTCCGACACTCGGAGTACCTTCCGACCCATCAAAACTGGCCTTCCCACGATGTAACCAGGATTCCCGCTGCGAGGATAGTCAGATGCCTCTAAATTAATCTGATCCGACTTTTTCGTTGTTTTTACCGTCGTTGAGTTTTCACTATCATCAGAATTGACTGTAGAGCCATCCCATAGGAAGTCGACAGAGAACTCCTGAATTACTTTTGTGACACTGGAGCTAATGTCAACTAGGGTGGCTTTGACCACGACTTCGTTGATACCTTCAATTCCGACGTGAAAGAATGTGATATCAAGATCTTGCAAGGCATTTTTACATGTTTTCGTATTTCTGTCCCATGCTGGGCTATCCAAGATTGTGGTCAATGTGCAACTTTTCCCCACACCCTGCTTATTGCAAGATGCGAAAGTCAAGGGTACTATGCTGTCCGTAAAATTTTCGCTGCTTGGGTTGGAGATGAATGCTGCATTATTGATAAAGTAATTCACGTCCAAATTCGACTGCTTGGTGCAAAGTTTTTCCATATCTGTTATTTTCCGCACGCAGCTGGTTCGGACTGGATTCAAGAATTTGACACTTTCTGAGGCATCACAGGATTTTTCATACAGGACAGCCGGAATATCTGTTTAAAATTCAAACTTTGATTGTAAGTTAAAAATTTTACGCAACATATCATATGACTTTACCAAATGGTCCAGCGCTAATTATTCCAGAAGGATTGGCAGTAACTTTTATCAGAACGCTTGCAAATCGGTAAGATTCTCGCAGAATCACGGGCTGGCCCTGTTTAAGGAATTCCCAGGAAAATTTCGGTCGTTTTTGTGCCAAGTACTTCAAGTCGATATTCTAAAACAGGGAAAAGTAGGGCTGAAGCGCTCCAAATGGGAAGGGTATTATTTTCAAATTATTTTATTTTGAATTTACGCTCGGTTCAGGAGGCAGCTCATCCGACGTTTCGATATTTTCGGATACAACACAAAACAACCCCCTGTTTGTCTCACGGATGGAATAAGGAGAATTTTCACGGTAGAAAATGTTTGTTCTAAAACAACTATGGGATTTAGATGACGAAATCGTGGGATCATAAAAACCAGAATTTATACAGTAAGAAAATAGTTTCTTTTCCTCTAAATTGCAATCAATATCGCAACAACAATTCATGTCGCAGGTGTGGATCTGAAATGAAGAATAAAGTTTGTCGTTTTACGTCACAGGAATTTTTTTATCATTGAAGTTAAAAGCAGAGAACTAGTGTAGTCTTACATGCAAATCACATCCACAGACCCGACGTTTGTTAGATACTGGTTTCCGTTTAACTGGCTTCTTTGTTGTTGCAACTGTAGTTGCTTTCGTGGATGTCGCTGTAGTTGTTGAGTCCACTCTCGTCGTCGACGATTCAGTTACGGCTGTCATTGTGGTCGTTCTAGACGAGGTTCCGTCTGGAGTAATTTCAATAGCCTCTTCCGTTGCAGCGCTGCTATTATTTATGTTCTCCTGTTGGAAACCTTTGAGGAGTACCTCCACATCTCCTGCATCATCTGAATCGAGCACCTGAACCGAGGAATTGTCTTTCACCGGCAAAGTAAAATTTTCATAGGCTGCCAAGGTGAGCTGAATAATGCAGAGTAAAATAAATGCTTTCTGTAACTTCCCCATTGCCTTCATTTAAGTTTCCACTCCGAATTTATCAAAATTTCGATGAATGATGCTCAATTCTGCAACTACTGTTCCGGACGGCACTGTTCGCAAACGGTAGCGCTCAGGTGAGTCTACAACAAAGTCAGAATTGCCTAGTTCTGAGGCTCCTCCAACAAAGTAACGTACGATTTCGTCCTTGAAAGAGCCTACATATCAGTTAATATGATTAAGAAATGTTTCTTTGAGTTCATATAAGCTTTTTATAAAGCTTGCAGAAAGTTGGAGCTATCTAACCTGCCGGTCTCCACGTTGGTATTTCCAGCACGTGGGTTCCAGGGGTGGGGGGAATGTGACAAGTACCGTAGCCTGCCAAGTCACTCCTGCCGTACTGGTCTTGACGACGAACTTCAACCAACAATTTTGGCCATCCCTGTAGGCCCTTAGTGACAAAATGACTGTCTACCGGGTGACACCACTGAGCAAGTTCGTCGTCTAATGGAGTGTCAACTTGAGTTTGTCCACTTCTCGTTCCCTCTAACTTCTTCCAACCGCTTCCTAAAACCAGCAGTAACAAAAGCATTAAACTACACCTTCATAAAACAGGCTAGCTATTTGTTTTCTATATTTGTTTTCTTTCACCTTACCGTACTCAAGCCTCCACTTGCAGAAAACGCCGGTTCTCCCAAAGTTTTTTCCACTTTGTATTTGACCGACAATGTGCAACTCAGCCATTAAAAATCGCGTCCCGCCGAAAAGCCGTATAAGAGTAAACTTATGAAGAGATGACCTGATCTCCGCGCTTCAACCTATCCATCCAGCGCTTTTAATGTAACTTTGCGACAAATTTTCCCCACTTAAATTTCTCCGTGCGTTCAGCACAAGAAAAGAAGAAAGAGTGGATGCACTCTTTGCACACAATAGTACAGTAAGTACGCTCGTTTTGTTCATCGTGTTAGTAATCTTCCGCCCCCACACCCGCGTCCTCGTGTTGGTGCTTGTTTGTATTCATACTAGTGCAGTTTTTTGCTGTCAAATATGAAACTCGCGCGTCAATTATTCCCGTTCAATTCAAAAGTATAAAAAGTTCTCCTCAGCTGTGTAGGACGACGGAGTGACAGACAAAAGATATTTAGTTGGTCAAGCTAATTGTGGGGGAGGTAAGAGTAATTCTAGAATCCAAACTGGATGTAACTCACTTTTCAATGCAAGGGTGCGGAACTGGTGGTTGTGAGAGTCTGGAATATCGTAAAAAAGTGCGGGAAGAAATCATTAGGTTGGCAAGGCTACGGGGTCCTTTAAAATCCATTTGCCCTTCTGAGGTAAGAGTTCGAATGATTGGAAACCAGGGGAGGTAGTCAATAGTCTACGTAGAAGTAGCTGAGAATATGTTTGTTGGCTTGTGAAGCAAAATATTGATGTATTACCTGTAGAGATGTTTATGTGAATGTGTGTATTTCGGTTGTCATGGAAGCGTAAACATGTGAGCATGCATATTCAGTCATGGTTATGTTTTCAGGTTGCCCGGTCATGTTACAGCAGTACATGCTGGAGGATTCACATGCCATTTGTCCGTAGTGTAGGATTTGAACTGACGGCGGAAAATCAGATCGACGTTTGTCAGAAGGGACTGCCAGTTGACAATCCGTGTGAAGACAGTATTAAGGGTCCAATACGTTTTCGCATCAAGGATCACTGTACCTGAATATGTTTCAGTTTAAAGTAGCCACTACTGATGTCAAGTCAAAATCCGATTCAAGCCTCTGTTCCGAGAGCAGTACTGACTCGAATGTTAGTGTTGACACCGTTGTGAATGCCTTCTGTATCGGTGATAGAGTTCGATGTGAAGATCATGTGGGAACTGTAAAGTATATAGGTTCCATTGCTCCATATGAGGGAGCATGGCTAGGCATAGAGTGGGACGACCCCAGCAGGGGAAAGCATGATGGAACGGTGAATGGCATTCAGTATTTCACGACAACGAAACCAAATGCGGCATCATTTGTCCGACCGAATAAAGTTCTAAAGTGCAAGAAGATAACGGAAGCAATACGCGAGCGCTACGGTTACGATCCTAATGTCATCAGGAATCTGGAAGATATCGGTGGGGGATTGGAAAGAAAAAGAATTGATTATAGGTTTGGCTTTTTATATCATTTCAATTGTTTCTGGAAGCATTCTTATTTGAAATATATTCTATTTTGTGTGTAACTTTGAATTTAAATTAATCTAGTTCTTTTAAGTTGTGTTTTTATTTTTTTGTCGTAGCCAACTGAAAGTTGTAGATGTCAGTGCGAGACAGGTCAGCGATCTGGACCAGCCTGGTGTCCTGGCGGATCTGTGTCCAAAAGTTGAGTTTGTGAACCTTGCCGATAATCTTATATCCGAGTGGGATTCCATTGGACAGCTGTGTGTCGGACTAAAACAGTTAAAAATGCTTGATATCAGGTGAGATATGTATGTTAAGTTGGTTCCAACGCATTCGAAAAACCAAAGAATTCCTAAATAAGGGAATAGTAGCAGTATATGATTTTCTTTCAGTGGGAATCCACTTGAGTCCGTTCCTGAAAGCTTGAATGAAGTCCTGCGAAGTGTATTCCAAAAATTGGAGCACGTAATACTGGGAAAAGTAAACTATGACTGGGAGGAGGTGATGAAGGCGTCAGTCATGTGGAAGAATATTAGGAATCTGCAGGTAGTAATTTCTGCTCAAATTCATTAATGCAATAAGCCTGGATGACAACGGATGTAAATATAATGCTGTCGCAGGTACCGTATAACAAAATTGTAAAACTATCACCACCAGTAACTGTGCAGAACCTCACTAGCTTGGATCTCGGGGGGAACCAGATATGTGACTGGGAGGATATTCTAAAGTTGAATATTCTAGAAAAGTATAAGAATGTTTACTGTATGAACTTTATTTCAGCAGTTATTGTAAGTCTTTATTAACCATCCGTTGTTGTTTTACAGCCTGGAATATTTAAGCGTTTTCGGAAATCGCATTAGCTCTATCCGTTTTCCTCCAGATCAGGGGACCGGTGATGATTCCAAAGGGAAAGAAGTGTCAATATTTCCCAGTTTAGTGCGACTAAACGTGTCAGAAAACCGCATTGCTGATGTACGGTAGCCTCTAAATCAGATTGGAGAACTAGAGATAACATAAAGTTTAAATTACAAATTTATTTTAATCTTCAAGTGGCAGTCTGTATCTGAACTGAACAAACTTACGAAGTTGAGGGAACTCCGCATCGATACGAACCCATTTCTTGACGGTGACACACGCACTAACAATCGACAAATGATCATCGCACGAATAGGACGTTTAGAAGTAAGCCCCATGATTCTCATGTCTTTTCAACACCCATTTGAAGTACTAACACTGAATTCCAAATGTTTATTATGTACAATATATGCTTTTCAGAAACTTGATGGGGTAGACATCACTAAGCAGGAGAGACGTGATGCCGAACTTGATTATGTGAAAAAGTATTCATCTCACTGGAACTCCATGAAAGAAAAGGATGCTTTCTTGGCTGAGCACACACGATACTTCCATTTAGTCAAGCGTAAGTAAATTCCATAATTTCATTATTGTTTAAAATGCTATTCTGAACGTTGTCAGAGGTGAAAACTATATGACCTATTTTCCCCATTAGTATACGGCCAGTCAGAAGAAGGGGAAGTTGACAGGAAAGTGGAAACCCTGCAGACGTCAATGATAAGTATGTAGCTCACGCATAATATTCCTAAACTTTTATGCTTGGATTCAGAATAAATATTTGTTATCAGATATCCATATTGTGCCAGAGAATGGTTCCCAAGTTCCAATCACGAAAAAACTTATGAAAACAATGACGGTACAGAAGTTAAAAATGCTGTTACAAAGAATATTTAAAGTGCCTGGAGCCCAATTAGAAATTAAGTTGGTATCCTCAAGGGTAAGTTGTATTTTTTTGAGAACAAGTTATTGGTAACGTGGTTCTTAACATGAACTGATTATGTTTTTTATTTAGAATCCCAGTATATCCTACATAATGGACAATGAGTTCTTCGACCTGTCGCAATATTCTATCGAAGATGGAGATACTCTTTATGTTAAGTGGTGAATAATAAAAACTAACTTACGCTTCACGTGAGGCTACCTCATTTATTGACTCTATTAATAAACTTACTAATGACGCGGATACGTTGGGGAATGAGGGGGGAGGGGGAGGTAACAGCAAAATCGAAGGCCACAAATCAATTTATTAAATTGATTAAAATGGGGAAAATACTGCACACTTTACATTTGACTGATGTAATCCTTTGCCTACATTTGCTAAACTGAAATGATAAAATTTCGCCTCAGTCTCGGGCGAAACGAAACTAATTCTAAAACCTTTGTGCATATGTTTAAAATGCCTAGTCTTCCAATCATTTATCATTCCTGTGAAAGTTTGATAGTTTTTAAAAGTTTTCAGCCCTTTGATTGGTTACGGTACTAACAATTTGACATACTTTATTCCTAGTACGGCTATAAAAACCATGAACGTAAGTTCAGTGGCGTTTATTGATTTTCCTGCAGTTTACAAAACACCATTAAATTATCTAGAATGCGGTGTATTCTGGCAATCAGTACGGATGTCAGAGTTTACGTTGTGTCGATGCGGATTGTTCGAAGTTTGTACTTATCAGCTAAAATGCACGCGGCTTCATTGGATCCGCCGCAGTACTTGGATGAAGAGAAGACAGTGAGAAGCTTTCCTCCCAGTTGGACCTGAAATCCCGCTTGCTGCACTTCGTGAGCTCGCACAACGTGGGACAAGTGGTTGCGAGTCAAAAATGCGTTCAAAGCCTCCTCACTAAATACGTGAGCAGTTCCTCGGCGTTGATTTGCACCGAATCCATCCTTGTTGGTTAATTTCGTCTGCCCATTATTGATATCATCATGAACTGGGTCACTCCACATAAGCTCCCAGGCCAGCTGCGACCCGCTCTCGGGATTCGGAAGTGGGCACGGAATGCTATTGATAGTCTTCAACAAGCCGTTTCCAATCCAAGGAGGAGGAATACCACCGTGAGCACAAAAAACCTGCAGAACTTACTGGAAATTAATGGGGAAAATATGAAATATGTAGAACTAAATGCACACGTTATTGTAAATTACCTACCTTTTTATCAACGACTGCTGCGAAGGGCATCACATCAAACACCGTGTTGATTGCCTCCCACACGGTGGGTCCCGTCTTTTCTCCAAATTTTGTCAAACATTCCCTAAAAATAGAATAACTATAAAATGCAATGCAACAATGCTACAGATTAAAAAGTTCATCATAACTGCCCACGTGTAAAATGTGAACATCTGCTGAACGTCTCGGATTTCATGATTTCCGCGCAGAAGACTGAATTTAGATGGCGCGAGAATCTTCTGGGCGAACAAGTACGATACGACTTCTACTCCATAGCTTCCGCGATCAACATAATCTCCCAGGAATAAGAAAGAAGCCGGAGTGAGCACAGGTCCAAGACGCCAAAGTGCCTTTTCGAAACAAATCAGGTCAGGGAAATTTCCATGGATATCGCCTGGGATGGGGCATAAATACACAGTTTAGTCCTTCCTGTTACTACTCTCTCCAACCAATAAACATTTGCTAACCAAGAATGTAAACGGGTGCAGATAGCTCCAGAAGTCTAGGTTCACTCGTCATTAACTCTCGTGCCTGGCTACAAAGTCCAATAATGCATTTCGCAAGGGAATCTCGGTCAACTTCACCCCAATCAAAGGCGGGTTTGGCAGCGTAGCCGCCCTTATTTTCTCGAGGAATCATTCGCTCAAAGTACCGTAGGCCGTTGAGCATTTCGTTAGGTTGGGACTCTTGGTTGAAACGATCATAGGACTGGATTCGATTTGCTTGGTTCCCTCCCTGCCCCTTCCCCACGAGGATTCGCGGATTTGGTCCTTGAGAAAACATTCCGCTATCTGGGAGGAAATTCAATTCAAATTTATGAGTGCAAAAAAGGGGAAACGTGAGATTGAGATTGTCACTAACGTTCAATATCCCATAATGTGTGAATATCCAAAATCGTGCCGGATTTACGCACACGGACGGAGTGAGTGGCAATATCGTAAGCGGTGAATTCTGTGCGGCCAAAACTATCTAACAAAAATGGTGAAAAATTAATTAAGCTTACATGTGCACGGGTGCAGGAAGGATCAGGATCATTGAGCCATTTTCACATTAACTTACTGATATTTTCTTCCTCGGTGAATCTCATGGTCTCTACGGCACTTCTGGAGCGCTTGACATTGGCGAAAGACGCTGACTTCCCTGTTTGCTTTCCTTTCAAATAGGAGATGACGGAAATGGGGGACCGGAGTAAATGAGATGTTCCGCGAAACTTCAGCTGGCCGACACCTGAGAGGAACTCAGTGAGTGATAGGCCCGCCGTGGATGACGGTCCAAAGGCTCTATACGCGCAAAGATTTTATCACAATTTCGTGTGTTGATTGGCTTTAAATATAAACTTCATACTTTACACTCCGTTCGGCCTCTAATTCCACCTGATGCGGGTCATCTGTGAGGCCGCGAACTTTCCGGATATCAGCAATGATGGTTCGAAACTCTTTCACACTAAGATGACCATCACAGTCCTCGTCATAAAACCTGTTTAAAACATGGCATTACAGGAAACGGATTTAATAAGTTCATTTCCCTTCATGTAGGGATACATATAACATAACCAAATAAATGCACCTAAAAATATAGCGACATCGACACTCCGCGGGCGGTCCACCATGTTGTGTATTTGGTTCAGTTGCAGAGAGACCATAGAGGAGGTCACGGAAATCCAACCCTCCTTTCCCTTGAATATCAAATGCTCTACACAGATTCGAACATCACTTTAGTTTATCTTGTATTATCTTTACTATCCCGCGACCTCTTCAGAAAAAACTGTCACCTAAAAAGAGAAGGTAAAGTGGCTGGCGGCCATCCGAGTGTCTTCATTAGCTTCGCGAATGATCCGTATCCCATGGTGGCGAAAGGCGCAGACATGCTCATGAATTCAACGTACAGTAATTCCTGTTCTAAAGAATTCAGCTCAGTAAATTAGATTGCGCATGTATCTATAGTTGGACGAGGGGTACCGTGACATGTTGATCTGATAAAATAATACCTACCTAGTCGCCGCATTTGCGCGGACTCAACGACCAGTTCAAAACCAGATTTTTTCGACTTATTAGCATCCAGCCCGATAAAAACATTCGACGCTATGACATCAAGACCCTGGGCCACGGCGATTCCGGGTGTATTCAATTGGGTGATAATATCAATGATATCGGGAGAGAACAACTGCCTGTGGGAGTTCAAGGTGCTCACTTCCTCAGCAGTGCACCACATACCACGGAAAATCTACCATAAAAACCACAAGGACCATAAAATTAAGGTACAAACGATTAGAGCAATTTTAAGTATCACGGACGAAAAGTGAACGAACGTTCAGCACGGTCTGTTTCAATTCTGGTCCAACGGTAACAAAATGAACACCATGAAGTGATAAGCGGTCACTTCCGGGAACATAGTAACGATCCAGGCGGACAAGCCCGTCAGACTTCAGGGGAAGTCCTGTATTACGGAAAAAAGCCTCCACTGTCGGCTTCCAGGACTCCTGAGCTCCTATTGACTGAACAGCGAGGAGATTATATTCCTTCTCCGGCGGCTCCAGAGACAAAAAATATCTGCGACCATAAAATATTTCAGTCTTCAACAAAATTTTTGTTTGTACATAAATGCATTGCTGCAACGCAACCTGACAAATTGGAAATAAAGCGTTACTTACTCCTTCGGCGATGTTGGCCCCTCGGTTTCGGAACAGACCAAAACTATGGAAATATAATCGTGTATCTCACAAAAGTTACTGTCCATGATTTCAGACACCCGTTTTTTCATTCCGGACCTCCTTCCGTGGCTCGACGTCTGTCGAGGCAGACTCAAAGACTTTGAGGGAGAGGTTAAGGACTTTGAATCTGACGGTTTTCCATTCTGGGGCATGCGAACGTGCGAAAATAACCACAAATTGCTTTTAAAAAACCAGTAACGCAATATGAATAAAACCCATTATTTTCAAACAAAATGCTCCGAAAAAAAATCAATAAAAAAATGACTACACATACAACTGAAGCTGAAGACTTACAACCATGTTGGAGAACACCAAGGCCTGAATACGACATTAATACTGTAACCTTAAAATTCACAAGTGTGAAATATAATTTCAAAATATAATAAATATGGCCTATTTACCGCCGTTTTCAGTCTCTGGATAAGCAGTACAATACGGTTACGGTTCCCACAATTGGTCAGGTGAATCGCAATTCCAAAGGAAAGCTGAGTTGGCAAAGAGCTCGTCCGTCTCCCTCTTGAGAAAACACTAGATTATGAGAGCGGTCCCTGGTCACCTTCCCCTTCCCGAACGACAGCTCAAGTTCAATGCGGTCTATATGCACCTTTTCTTATCAATGTACGCAAGAATTCAGTCAAATTATCGACTAAAACTCCCGTGAGATGAATGTCAAACAAATGACACGCGAAACTGGCCAATGGACACGTGCACACTTAAATCCTTCGCTCGTAAAAAATACGTTGAGCGGGACGTATGGGCATGCAGCAGTGAAGAACGGCAGGTTTTGCAGCTTGCGGCTTCTGAGGTCCAACTCGCAATATTTTCTATCCCGCTCTCTATACCGCTTTACCACCATTCATTACTTCATGCGACGCGGGGTTTCCTTTCCCACTGTGTGTTTAGTGGCGATTCTTTTTTCGGTTTCCGGCAAAGGACTACAGAGGTACATAATGGTCTGATCTTGAAAAATTTGAGAACTCCCGGAGGTTTGTTGATTACACGGAGGATTTAATCGGCTTCTACTGATTATAGCGGAACGAGATGGCCACTAATCTACGTCAACCAAACTGCGAACGGGAATCAAATGAATCAGTGGTGGTTGTTGGTGGTGTTCGTTTTTGTTGTATGCATAATCCGCTATTCCATTCTTGGGCTTCTACTGGTTGAGAAAGCTATCGATCGAAATGATACACTCAATGAATGCGATTAAATCAGAGACTCTTTACGAAAGTAATTCGTTATGTGACGTGCGATATGCCAAATGTCACCGCTAATTTAATTCAATGCAGTTATCTGATCAAAATACAATGATGCAATGTATTCTAATTGTAACTGGAATCTACTTTGTCAAATTTTCGATTTCTGTCTTTTTAAATCTGAAATCTCTAACATGACGTAACACTTAATGGTAATGTAAAATGGAAAAGGTGAAGAACGTGTTGAAAATTGAAATCATTAGCAATTATTTTTCTTTATTTATTTTTGCTGTACTTCTTCACAAAATATTCACTTGTGTTCACTAATGTTTTTATGTACAGTTAAGAAACTATATCGTCTATATGACGTTCATATGACAGCAAATTATGACAAATTGAAAGAAAAATCATCATTAAATGAGAAACCAGGGTAACATTAGCAGAATCATGTATGTCATTCTCGACTGCGAATGTTGCCCACATTTTTCCGGCCACGTCACAAAACTTTGTTGTGTGGTGAAATTGTGGAAAAGGTTAAGCTGTAGACTCTTTAACATTTAAAATGCATAGCAATGCTATTCTTTTAAAAGTGCAACTGCAAGAGTCATATTTCAAAATTAACTCACAATTCAAAACTGTAAAATCCTTCTTGTTCTTTTAGAGGGGTCAAACCTGAGTTCCCGCATCGACTGCTCGTAGAGGGATGATGGATAAGCGTTCCTTACGGATACGTCGGATACGGTGTCAAGTCTTTGTCTCTGTGCGCAGCGGACATCTTTAAAATGACCGTCGCGTCGTAAGTGAAAGTATGGTGATAATTATTCATCATTATTAAGACGCGCCAAAGGATGCGTAAATAAACATACATGATTTTGAATACTGGAATGGCGTGTATAAAAGAAATCTAACACCTCAGAAACCCCAAATCTGGTTTTATTTTTTTTATTTAAAAAAAGCCCGTGGAGAATAAAAAGCATATCTTATCGTACATGCTGCATAGACCTAGCAAAAACGTTAGGTAGCGAGATTATGAAAAATTTTAGCACAAAATTTCCCAAAAAACCATGTAAGGGTTTCAGTTATATCAGAGTAATTTAGTTCTTTTTCACTCTACATGTATACCATTTTTGAAGCGCATCGAGAGGGAGCATCCTGTTAATAGCATAATCTGTTCAAATATAGGTGATTGCGATGGTCAATACTATGACCCGAGTATCGAGTTTTATACTGTTTTATTACACGAGTCAAATAGTTTACTCTGAAGTGCCTAATTGTGAAAAACAAAAAGCATACATGGATGATCACAAAATGAGCGTCGAAGAAAACATCAAGTCAGATGGTCACTTTCACTTGCTCTTGCGTGGCCCGTTACTCACAAAAAATACGGTGTCATACCTAAGACATAGGAAAGTGTTTTTGAAAAACATGAATCACAGAAGACCTTTCTTCACGCAACGACGAGGCACTACAACTCTCTCAGTCAGAAGTACGCCAGTTGGCGCCAGCTCAGCGGTTTGAGAAACTTCCAACTGTTTACATTGTACCATCGTACAGGGTAATGGAGCTGGCATTGAGATTGTCGGATATCAAACTATCTGTCTCACGACATACTACAACAACTTTCTAGGAAGTTGCCAACGGAATTCAGGCAATCACCACTGAACTTAACTGATGGCCTTCAGAAGTTGATGCTCGTGCATTGCAGTGGATCTGATACTCACATGGAAGGAGACATAAAGAATATCTTAGTGCAAAAAATTTCGATCACATGTAATCTTAATGTTAATGTCCTTTCTGCAAACCGTGAGAAGCACATATTACACATGTATTTGAAAATTTGACTTCACGTGTATTACCGTTGCACTCCTGTCAGGCTGGCACGATTGTGCTAATCATGTTCTCCACTCCGTATTCATCCCTCGGTGTTAGTACCGTCAAATAGTTCCTAAACTTTTGAAGACGATGTTATACACTGGAGATCTAACGTGAGGAAGAGGATAAGGAAAGGACGTCCTCGTGAAAAAATCACCCACATACGTACGCAGTCCAAAATGATTGTACGACCGTTTCTCGAATATCCAGTTGATCGAAAGACGGTTTACCGAATC